>JAFLJL010001698.1:32148-67148 GCA_018398815.1 Conus ventricosus | reverse complement strand
TATAATATATATATATATATATATATATATATATATATATATATTCAATTATAAACAAAGCGTGCTCTTATGTCTTAGATTGATGAAATAGGGGGAGAAAAAGCATTCATATCTGCAGTGGTAGATAATTCTGCCTAACTAACAGTATGTGCTTAAGTGGGTGAATGGGGAAAAAATGAAAAAAATGCTTCTCAAAATGAGCCTTCAGCAAGCTTATAGTCTCCAAGGAGGAGACATTCTCCAATAGGGAGGAAACTCACCAGCATATAACTCCTGGTCAGATTCCGATATTTCGAAACCTGATTGTTTCTCCTCAGTGACCGCGGAAAGTGGTAATTTGACTCCTCTGCCTTTTCGGTTTTAACAAGAATGCTATCCTAGAAAAGGTTGGTGTGCAATACCGTAGTATGTTTGTTGAGTTTTCAAAAACCAACCAAAGGTGCCACCTAAGAAGCAAAAGAAAATCATGAAAGAGCAAAACAAGCTACATTTTTCTTGTGAAAAGTAGAAAATATAAAACGATAACAACCTCTTAAGACACAAGTGCTGAGGGCCAGTTCTTGGAATGAATCTGCAAGGGACTAAATTACAATGCAATGAACTAATAAATTCCAAGGATAGTACCGAGCACCATTCCAGCAAATTTACAGAGCAGCTTGGTGTTGCAATGACTGCAAGAAATATTGAATTATAAACAAAGCTTGCTCTTATGTCTTAGATTGAAGAAATAGGGGAGATAAGCATTCATATCTGCAGTGGTAGATAATTCTGCCTAACTGACAGTATGTGCTTAAGTGGTGTGAATGGGAAAAAATGAGTATGATAATGTGATGCTGTTTTTGTTGAATATCTTGGATAATTTGTGCTCTTTTGGGAATGATGATGTTTGGGGAGGACCCAGAGAAGCACTGTCTTCACCTGCCTTTAGAGCAGTTCTGTACCACCCTTGGAGGCCTGCGCTTGTGTTGACGATGGGTACAGGCACGCGCAGGACACTCCATTAAGATATCAAGGGACATAACTGCTCCTGAACAGAGGTAAATTAGACTACAGGATGCAGCTCATAACAGCCTTAAAGTAGCATCCCCATGGGTGTACCAGCCCGTATTTCATGACTGCAGAGCCCACCGGCGAAAAACACCACCCTCCAGCTGCCGAGCACACCCCACAGACCCAGCCACCCCTGCCCACGGACAGATGAAGACGGTGCCACTCCAGACACAGCCAAGCTTTCGCCATACGGTCTTATGTGCCCTCAAGAGAGAATCCAAAGTTGTAGTCTTTTCCCACTGTCAACAGGACTTTTCCTGTGGTCAGTGGGTCTTTCCTCACCATCACTGGACCTTTCTCCAGGGTCAGCCTAGTTAAGGCAAAGAAGAAAAAGAAACACCTGAAGGTGCTGGGGAGGACCCAGAGAAGCACTGTCTTCACCTGCCTTTAGAGCAGTTCTGCACCACCCTTGGAGGCCTGCGCTGTGTTGACGATGGGTACAGGCACGCGCAGGACACTCCATTAAGATATCAAGGGACATAACTGCTCCTGAACAGAGGTAAATTAGACTACAGGATGCAGCTCATAACAGCCTTAAAGTAGGATCCCCATGGGTGTACCAGCCCGTATTTCATGACTGCAGAGCCCACCGGCGAAAAAACACCACCCTCCAGCTGCCGAGCACATCCCACAGACCCAACCACCCCTGCCCACGGACAGATGAAGACGGTGCCACTCCAGACACAGCCAAGCTTTCGCCATACGGTCTTATGTGCCCTCAAGAGAGAATCCAAAGTTGTAGTCTTTCCCACTGTCAACAGGACTTTCCCTGTGGTCAGTGGGTCTTTCCTCACCGTCACTGGACCTTTCTCCAGGGTCAGCCTAGTTAAGGCAAAGAAGAAAAAGAAACACCCGAAGGTGCTGGGGAGGACCCAGAGAAGCACTGTCTTCACCTGCCTTTAGAGCAGTCCTGTACCACCCTTGGAGGCCTGCGCTGTGTTGACGATGGGTACAGGCACGCGCAGGACACTCCATTAAGATATCAAGGGACATAACTGCTCCTGAACAGAGGTAAATTAGACTACAGGATGCAGCTCATAACAACCTTAAAGTAGCATCCCCATGGGTGTGTACAGCCCGTATTTCATGACTGCAGAGCCCACCGGCGAAAAACACCACCCTCCAGCTGCCTCGGTCTGAGACGTCTAGCTATAGACCCATTTCAGTCACGTCTCATACTGGAAAAGTCATGGAAAAAAAGTAAATTTCAGAATGGCTTATTACTGTGATAAAAATGATGTATTTTCTTCACATCAATCTGGATTTAGAAAAGGACGAAGTACAATTGATCACCTGACACGACTAACTTCTCAAATTAAGAAACAGTTTTCTGAACGTAAAAGTGTCCTTGCTTCCTTCTTTGATCTTACTAAGCTTACGATAGAGTGTGGCACAGCCGATTATTATATAAATTAAAACAAATTGGTCTTTCCGGTCACGTCTACAATTATGTGAAATCCTTTTTAAGTGGGGGACACATAATGACCAAAGTTGGTGTGACTTTATCATCCTCAAGATCTATAAATATTGGAATTCCACAAGGTTCTATAATCTCCCCATTGTTATTCAACGTAATGCTGTATGACTTATATACATGTTTTTCATCATATACCAAGGTAGCTCAATATGCTAATGACATTGCAATATGGATTAATGTATCTTTAATGAAAAGAACAAATTTACGTCACATAAATTATATTCAGAAGCTCTTTCCAGCACGAGCTGGATAAATTAAATAGCTATATGCATTTGAATGGCTTTCAATTCTCTGTTGAAAAGACACATTTGGTTCTCTTTAACAATGAATATAACCCAAGTAACCTGCCTATATTCTTTCTGGGAGGACGGGAAATTTTTTATAAACTTGAAGTAAAATTTTTAGGTGTCCTACTTACGCCAAACTAAACTGGAAAAAACATATTGACTCAATTGTTACTAAAGCCGTTAAAAGTTTGAATTTCTAAAAATTGTCAGTCATTCTCCATGGGGACAAGATCCCAAAGTTTTGTTGCATTTAACAACCAGTCTTGTACGATCAAGATTGACTTACGTACAGGGAGTATTCTTTTCTGCTTCGCGATCGCATTTAAAGAAACTTCAAAGAATTGACAGTAAAGCTGTAAAGTTGGCCCTGGGTGTACCTGTGCACACTAAGTCCTCTGAGCTTATAAGATAGCAGGCCTTTTGCCACTTGATGAAGAAAGGAAATAAGTTCTGTAAAATATGTAGTGTAGACGGATTGCGTTGGACGACTGTCACGCACTGCATGTTTCTTCCATACTGTCATGTTCAAGGTCCGTTTTGTCCGGAGGGAAGAATTTGTGTAGGGGGTTAGTTTTGTTAAAATGTAACCTTAAGCAGAGTGTCTTGTGTCTTAAAAAAAACCCAACTTAGTTTTATTTAGCTTTTAAACTCTACAACCCACCTTCCATCCTGCATTGTCATGTGTTTTCCGTGTGGACTCGGGTTGCACGGGGGTTAAACGTAGGCTGAGTGAGCCTCCTCTCACCTGCCAATCAGGTTTTTTTTTTGGAAGCCGACCGGAGCAGTCGAGATTGGGTTGGGAGAGTGGGAGGAAAGATAACGTGTCGTGCAAGCCTTATGCATGCAGGTTTTCTAGTAACTGTATGTTTGTGAGGGATCCATATCCCTCGGGGAGCCACCATCGTTTCGCCTTTGAGGGAAACTGCGTTTTCATATTTTTTTTTGGAGATCCATATCTCCGGGCTCTCGGCATCAGGTTTTTACCTTTGGGTGAACCAAACCTTAGTACTCCGTACGAGTGCTGTCGTCTTGTCAAGTTACCCTTTTCGTAGTATTCCTGTGATCAGTATCACAGTCGTGAATCCCGTATTCACGTAGAGGCAGAAGCCTGTTTTTCTAAACTTTTAAGCCCTGACCAGGGTTCAGATACGAGCCGTGCAGGGCTTACTATTCCAGCTCCTCAAGGAGTCCCTTTCACAAGTCTAGTTGGTGAGTACATAGCGTAATTAGTTCATATTTATTTTCTTTTATTATTATTTATTTCCAAACTATTTTAAAGAATTGGTTTTCTTCCCAGCTATTACTTTAATTTCTTTCATTATTATTTGTTGTGTTTGAGTATTATTTTCGTTTATCATTTTATTACCATTTCGCTTATACCAACTTTTAATTATTCATTTACTTCTAGGCCATTTTGTTTTTCATTTTTACAGCAGTAGGGCGTGTTATCCATGTTCCTTCCAAATATGTAGTGTTGCTGTGTTCTGTGTGTTGTCGCGTTCCTGTACCGCATTCCGGGGTCATGTGTCTCGCCACATGTGTTTTGTGTGTTAGTGATCGTCACTTGTTAATGCGTTTGTTCAGGACTTGGGTTTTTTTCTTCTTTACCATTTTTGTTGTCATTCTTGTAAATGTTTAGAGCGCCCATAAGTTTATGTGGCGCTGTTAATGCTTCCGGCCTTTGTTAACGGAAAAGAGTTGTCCCGAGGAGATGATTCGGTTTTTTTTTAGCTCAAGAGAGCCAACCCCAGGGTGTTTGACATATACTGTTGTGAACGCTTATTGGGTATGTGTATGTAGACAAAGTGTCTGAACTGGGGGAAATGTATTTAATACTATTTGAGAACAAAAATTAGCAAGCGCTCTGCCAGTGCGTTCCGTGCCTGTCCTTGTTACTCTCTGTAATGGATGTCTGCTTACGGGTTTTTTGCTTCGCACATATTTATTGGGAGGAAACCATCTTTTGTGTGTTTTCCAGGACTTCTTCTTCCACTTCGTCTTCTTCTACTTCTTCCTCTTGTTGGTTTTTTCCTCTTCCCTCACCAGTGGCTGACTTACCTGTGTGCCGCTGCTGCTGCCGCCGACCTTGCATTTGTGGCCGGTCTCGCCGCCTTTCCGGTTTCTGCTGTCGCCGCCACCGGTACCGCAGCTGCTGCTGCGACCACGGCTTGACCCCACTACCTCCATCTTCTTCTACGCCCACATCATCCCTCCCCTTTCCTCTCCCAGTCTTCAGCCCTTCCTCCTCCTCGCCCCTCTCCCGGGAACCCGCAAGGCTCCTCGCCCCGGGGTCGGAACGAGGACGCACCTGCTGCCGTGCACCATCTTTGGAGAGAGGACCTTCACTGCCTTTATTTTGTGTTTTTCGCCCCGAACCCCCCTCTCACCCCCTACAGCTTCGGGGGTCGTGGTGCCACGCCCTACCTGTTGGTCAGGTGTTTTGGCGGCCCCACCCTGTGTGCCCGACTGGGGTATTCTCCCCTTCACCATCGGACCTTAGTGGCCGTTTTGTGTAACTGTTTCCCTTTGGGAAGGAGAAAGGACGCATCTGGTGGTGTGCATCCCACGGACGGGCGCGCTCCCCTTCGCCGGACCCCCCACAAAACTGTTCACGTTGAGGCTTTGGGGGGTCGGTTCGAAGTTGGCATCCCGTTTTATTGAGAGATTTAAGGACAGGCGTTAATCATTTTGTCACAGGCGCTGTATCATTTATTATAGCTTGTTTGCCCAACTGAAAGTTTTTTGGGCTTTTTCCACTAACTGCTTTCCGGGTTGTGCCGCTGTAGGGGGCGTTTTTTTTTTTTTGTGCAGGGTTTCCCGTTTATCTATGTCGTCAAATTTAACATGCATTGTTTATCAATTTTCTGTGATGAATGTTCCTTGTTTTTTAGCGTTTTTAAAAAAAAGTGAAATAAAGTTGGAGTTTAGTTACGCCCTTTTGCAGTCGAACCCCCCCCCGTATACTACCCATTCCAAGGGGGTTTGCCCAAACGCTCCCCCTTTTTTTTGGCCTTGCTTATTTAAAAGATCAGTGCTAAAAATTTTCCCTTTAAACCCTAATCCCGTCTCGCCCACAGGTGTTGTCCTTGTTTGCATTTTGGCAATCCTGATCATCCCTATTTAATTTTTTGGGGGATCAGGTTTTTGGCAAGATTCCCGTTTTTTTTAAGCTCCCTTTCCCCCTTTATTGCATTCCGGGGTCTACCTTTTCTTTGGCCCCACCCGAAACCCGGCCGGGGCGTGATGTTAGTGGGAGAGACTCGTTATTGTTTGTGTGTGTTGTTGTGTGTGTGTGTGTGTGTGTGTGTTTGGTGTGTGGTGGTGTGTGTCCCCTTCCCCTTTTTTTCAGCCCTTTTGGGGGTTATAAATGTATACCCCCTCCCTTTTATATGTATGTAAAAATTGTTGAAATCTATGTTTTTTTTTGACGTAAAGTTTCGTTTTTTTTTTTGTATTTCCGTGTTTGGATTTGATGTTTGTGTGGTTAGCGCGATTGAGTTGGGATCGATCATGCGTTCCTTTAACAATTAAGTGAACACCCCCTGACAATTTTGGGGGGTGTCCGGGATCGCGTCCTTTCTTTACCTTTTTCGCGCCTGTTGTGTTTTTTGTTTTTGGGGGTAGTGTTTGTGCTTGGAAAATTTTGCTTACGGAATAGGTTGTGGGGGGTGGAGGGTTACCCTAGCGTAGTAGGGGGGGAACATTTGGGGGCGGACTAGAACCCTCTACTCTGTTTATTTTTATTGTTCTTTTGGAAAATTTTTTGCTTGGTTTTTTATATTTCCCTTTCAGACGAGAGTTGCTGACCGTGGAAAAATTCCCTCGTTAGTTTGGCCCCCCCTACCGTTGAACGGGGCGTGTGGGGCAGGTGTCGTTTTCTCCTCTTTTGTAGTCTTGGGCTAAATAGTTTTTTTGACGGAAGTTGGTTAGTTGTTTCTTTTTCTCGGTTGTTTGTTGGAATTGTGTAGTGCCAAATTTTGATGTGTAAAGGTGCGTTAGGAGTGAATTCATAAAAATGATTTTGAAGTGAAATATTTTGTGTGTGGACAGAGTTTTCCCATTAAACTTTCAATTGTCGGGGTTTTTTATGCTCGAGCGGGTTACAGTGTGTGTGTTTAAAACCCTTGTGGGGGGGAAGGATTTGGTGAACACGAGTGTTTATTTTTGGTGAAACAGGACTTAGTGCAGCGTCCAATGATGGGGTCGTTACTGGTTACCAGTTCCTTATTTTGTTTTTTTTTGAGTTTTCCCCCTTGGTTAGGGCTCCGGCATAGTGTTGATTCATTAGCCCGGGGTCCGCACCGTGGGGTGATTAGGCCGGTGAAACGACGTGTTACGAAATTTGGGGTTTGGGGCTGGTTCACTTCTTTTTCTTTGGGGGTTTTTGATTTAATTTTAGTGCATGTTTTGAAATTGTGTTGGGTCCTTTTGGTGCGAGTACTGTGACTCGCGTGTGAACAAATTTGTGGTGTACTCTGTCGAACGTGTTTGGCCGATTGTACACTGTTCCCCAACTTATCTATCCGAGAATCAAAACGGGTTTTCGAAACCCTGGAGGATAGGGTAGTGACTCGATTTGTCTCTGCTGCCGAGCCGGTCAGGAAAAGCTTTGTGGAGAGTCTTTTCCGCGCCTGCCGGGGGTGACGACACGTTATAACCACTTGTCGACGCCGCCTGGGTGGTAACCCGTTGTCGCAGGTCGTGTACCTCCTTCCTCATTTAGGTTAATACCCGACTGAGTAGTCCGTGAACGCCACTGTTTCCAATCCCCCAGGGTCTACCCCCAATATCTTGGACCTCCCCCGTCCAACGAACCCCCTTTCGTCCGCCGATCGGGAACCTTCCCGAATTAGGGCACCCTTAGGCCCGTGGGGGGTGAGGAGAGAGGGATTTTAGGTGGGAGGATAGAGAGGGGAAGGGTTTTAGGAAATGGAAAGAGAGGAGCGGGAGGCCAAGAAGTGGGAGAGAAGTTGAGAATGCAGGGGGAGGGAGAAGCCCCAAAAAAGCAGGGAGAGGGTGAAAAGGCACGTAGGAGAGCTGAGAGAGAGGAAACTGAAAGGCGGAAGAGGCACGTGGAGATGGAGAGAGAGGAAAATGAAAGGCGTGAGGAGGCAGTGAAGAGCCGAGAGAGAGATTTTAAGGAGGGGCGGGAAGAGAGAGAGGCAAAGGAACAACAGAGCGGAAAAAGCGCTAGGGAAATTTGGCGGGGGGGAAAGAGAAAAGAGGAGAAAAACCCGACGCAGGAGAGAGAAGAGGGAAGGAAGTAGGGTGAGGCCCGCAGATCCCGGGGCGAGCCAGGAAGGGCGACTGCCTCTGTGGCATCAGGACTTAAGTAGAAGGCATGACCTTGGGGCGAGAGAGGAGCAACCCCGACGTAAGGGGATTGGGTTTCAGCCGCCCCGGGTCCCCATTCCTTTTGTTCCAACCGGGGGGGAAAACCTGACGTGTTTCCCGGAACCTTTTGGGATTTTTTTTTTTTTTTTGGGAGACCCTTTTGGCAGACTGATGTTAGAAGGCGTTACTTGAAGTCGAGTCTCCAGGGTGGGCTAAGGAGGGTTTATCAAAAATTCCCCCTATTCCTACGGGAGCCAGGCGCCTTGCAAAACGGCTCCACATGGCCAGGGTCCTACCGTCGTCGGTTTGAACTATGAAAAAGGCCAAAAGAACCTTCCCCATTTGGGGACGATTAAAGGGAAAACTTGACCCTTTGGGGGGGTGCCCCGGGTTGCCATACAGGATGCGCCTACTGGAGCAGCTGACCGTAGCGTCTCAGTTAAGAATCAAACTGGGGAAACCCGGCCCGCATCGTTCCAAGAGGCAATAACCATTGCCCAAGCATTTGCGGACGCCAGGCGTTTTTTCTTCCGACGCTAACCCACAAAGTTCGAAGCCCTCGACGGACCCCCCAGAAAATCTTTTGTTCGTCATTGAAACCTACGCGGCCAAGGAAAGGGTCCCCCCAAGTTTTAAACGGGTTTTAGTGTGGATCGACTGAGCACTTGAAAAGTGTGCCCCGTGAGAGCACCCCCTCAATTTTTTTAGGCGGATCAGGAGTCTGGGGCAATGGGTCACCCTGTCAGGGGAACCAGGTTTCCACATTCGCATCCCTGGTTAGGGGGATGTTGTTGTGCCATTAGGGATTCTGGGATCAGCAAACTTTGTTTACCAAGGTCTGATCCCCCCCCCCCCCTGATGCTGAAGGGACCCCTGTGTAGGTGCGGGTTTGGGCAGGATTCAAATCAACGGCCCACTGCACTGTCCGTAGTCGACGCCCTATTTTTAGGGGACGGTTTGGGCGATCGGGGTGGACAAGCCTGCATATCCCTTGCTGATAGGTAACGTGGTGAAGTTCGAGGGGGGGACAATTGGGACTCTCCCCTGACCTACCCCTTCAACCCGGCAAGGTGGGAAACCCCGTGCCCAACGAACAAGAGCCACTCAAACCGCTATTGAAACCACTCAAGCTTGAGTGCGTGGCAAGTGTGCCCCCCACAAAGTGAAGGATTACAGCAACGTAATCCTACCCTCAAAACAGGTGCGAAAGAATTGGGGCCCCACCGATTCGGCATGGAACTGGGCCCCGACTTATTTCATTAAAAGGGGAAAAGGGGTTCTCAAGGAACTTTTGGGGGGAAAAAACCCGAACTCGAAGTTGGTTTTTGGCTCCACTCTCCGTGGGCAATCCCACAGTTGGGACACGATTCGCCCATGGCGCCTGCGACAAAGGGAAAAACAGATTTTCCACCCCAAAGGCCGATCAAGGCCGTTAGCCATTTGGGTGAAAACGGCTGGACGGTGTTCGCCGCATCATGAGGGTGATGTTGTTCCCCCCAGTCACGAAGCCCGAATTTTCATGGACGATTTGCTCATCGCGACCCAAAAAGGGACAGGATGTAGAGGTATTCGGGCTTTTTTAACTGGGGAAATTAGCTTGCCCCAAGACCTTAAAGCCGCTGGGAGAAAAACGATCCGTTCCTTGGACACAGACTTCAAAAGGGGTTGGGTACCTGAAGAACAATTACGAAAGGTCCGGATGCGACACCCCCCAAAACCCAAAAAGCAATTGAATCGTTTTTTGGGCCCCGTGGGGGATTACCCCAAAATTTTTCCCCAACTTCTAGGTTGGCCCCCTTTCCCCTCACCCACAGAACCAAGGGGGAAACTTTTCCCGAAAAAGATCCCGGGGGGATCAGGGGGGTTTGGGCGGGTTTTTAGACGGTTAAAGGAGGCGCTTACTTTCCAAACCTGCTAAGCTCCCGGCCCCGAAACCCTTTTTTCCCGGACAGACACCCCGTAACGGGGGGTAGGTGCTGCATTTTGGAAATACGTGCAAGAAAGTACAAAAGTAAAAAAAGGGGGGTAATACTCAAAATGATGGTAAAGGAGGGTTGCCGAGTCAGATATGGAGAAAGCGAAGTTTTAAATGGTTCTTCGCAAGTTCTTTGCTAAAGAAGATACAAATAAAACCTATCTTATTTTAATGAGTAAATCTAAAGGAATTTTAGTTTCAGATATAAAATTACTTTAGCTGCGTAGGAAGAAGTTTTTTTTGAATTGAAAAAGTTAAAGCGCGGGGGCCGATTTAATACCACCTAAGTTTAAAAGAATTTTAAATAAGGGGTTTTGCTGTACCGTCAAAGTTTATAATAAATCATTTGAGACAGGAAATTACCCCTCGACTGGGGAAACGGCAGAAGTTACTGCTATTTTTTAAAAAAAAAGGAAAATTTTGGCCGGCAACTTCGTCGGTAAGTTAATTGCATTGCATGCAAAGTGCTAGAATCCCTTTAAAAGGTGTCATAGTATCTCACTTTCCCGAAAATAATTTGTTTTCAGTATGCCGCATGGCTTTTGTAAAAAAAAGGGCTTGCATATCCAACTTTGAATTAGGGGAAATTTAGAAATGCTAGAAAATAAGTACTTGTTGATATAATTTCCTTGATTTCCGTAAAAACTTTTTTTTACGGTTCCGCATGAGAGTTTTTTGAAAAAAAAGGAAAATACGGTTAGTAGGTAAGTTGCTAATGGGTTAGAGATTTTTTGTCAAATAGAAAAAAAGGTAAGAGTGGGTAACTGTATGTCGACAAGGGAAAAATGTTATGAGTGGGGATTCCCAAGGGAGTATTTTTTGGCCGTACTGTTTTCTATTTTTATAATGCCTTCCAGATGGGTAAAAAAGTTTTTTTTAAAATTTTTGCTGATGACACAAAAAAAATAGGGGCAAATAGATAACTAATTGTCGCAAGAAAAAATTTAAAATTTCCTCCAAAAACTGGTCAGACAAGTGGAAACATTTTTAATGTTGAAAAATTTTAAAGTTTTTCATGTTGGCAAAAACAATCCAGAACTGAATCAGCAGAAATGATGGGGGAAATGGCTGGGACGAAAAATAAGGAAAAAGGATTGGGTGTAATCTTTGATAAAGATTTACTTTTTTTACTCAATCTTAGTTTAAATAAAACAAACCAAATGATTGGATTTTAAACAAAAGAACTTTTTTTTTACCTAAATAAGAAACGTTTTTAAAAGTTAATTAAAACTATGGTTTGACCGCATCTTTAATTGGAAATATAATCTGGTACCACACTTGAAAAAACATCAATAGCAAACGAAAGAGTACAGAGAAGAGTACAAATATTGCAAGAATGACAAAATGTCTTATATAGATAGATTAAATTACTTAAAAATTTTTACTCTTTAAAAGGTGACGTTTTGAGGGGATTTGATTTAATGTACAAAATTTTCACAACAAAGGGAAAACAGGGAATTTTTTTTTAGGTGTTTTTAAAAAAGATAGAACAAGAAATTGGGGAAAATATTTTTAAGCAGTTTTACTATTTTGGGGGGATTTAATTCAGTAACAGGTTATTACTAACTGGAACAGTTTTCCAACTGCCCCTTTAAAAATTTCTAAAAAAATAATGTTTTTAAAAATTTGCTGGTGAAAACTTGAAATTTTTAAAATACAGTTTAGAAGCTTTGATGAAAAAGAGGAAAATTTTTTATTGCTGCATTTTTAACCCCGTCATAAAAGTTTAAAAACCGAGGGGGCATTGAAAGGGTTAAAAGGCCCATGTAATTGTTAGTCCCTTCATTACTATACTACTACTACATTAGCCGGACCGGGGGAAGGGGCTTAACCCCTGGGGTACGCAGTAAAAACGACGGGGGCAAAATTGCGGGATATACGAAGGCGGTGCCTAGCTGTTGTAGGGCCTCCGTCGTTCATCCCTACCTTATGGGCGGAAATTCGTGCTCCAGATGTCTTTCCCCCCTGCCAAAACCTTCACGCATAGGCCATGAGCGAAGGGTTAAGGGATGGGGTATTGAACTTCAGACCGTGTTTGACTTTGGCGCATCCCGGCAAGGGGCAAAGTAGAGGGGATTTTTCAGTAGGTGGGGACGTGGCTTTTCCCGTTCTTCGGTGGACCGGAGATTCGCTGAACTGTGTGTTTATGGACCCTGATTTGTGGTGGTTTTTTTTTTTTTTTGCAATGAACCTTTGAACATGGGGGCGGTTGGGTAGTGGGACCCCCTTAGTCCCGCTTTTTTGGGGGGGGGGGGGGGGGGGTGTCAGCATGCATGTTTCTTCCAACTGTATGTTTAAGGTCCGTTTTTTTCCGGAGGGAAGAATTTGTGGGGGGTTTGGGGTTTTTTAAAAGTAATAAAAAAGAGGTTTGTGTCTTAAAAAAAAACCCCAACTTAGTTTTATTTTAGCTTTTAAAATCGCAACCCCCTTCCCTCCTGCAATTTTCATGTTTTTTCCTGTGGTGGGTTTCACGGGGGGGTTAAAGTGGCTGAGTGAGCCTTTCACCCGCCCAAAAGGTTTTTTTTTTTGGGGCCGACCGGAAACGCGAATTGGGTGGGAGGTGGGGGAAAGATAACGTGTCGTGCAAGCCCTTTCATGCGGTTTTTAGTAACTGTATGTTTTTGAGGGGTCCTATCCCCCGGGGGGCCACCATCGTTTGCCTTGAGGGAAACGGTTTTATATTTTTTTTGGGGATCCCCTATCTCGGGGGTTCGGCATCAGGTTTTTACCCCTTTTGGGGTTTAACCAAAAACCCTTTGTACTCCTACGAGGCTGTCGTTTGTAAAAATTTCCCTTTTCGTAGATTCCTGTGCATTTCACAGTCGTGAATCCCCATTCACGTAGAGGGAGAAACTGTTTTTCTAAACTTTTAAGCCCGACAGGGTTCAAATACGGCCCTGGAGGGCTTACTATTCCAGCTCCTCAAAAGCCCCTTTACAAATTGTTTGGGGGACTAGGTTTTAGTTCATATTTATTTTCTTTTTTTATTTTTTATTTCCAAAATTATTTTAAAGAAATTGGGGTTTTCTTCCCAGCTATTTCTTTTTTTCTTTTATTATTTATTTTTTTGTGTTTTAGTATTATTTTCGTTTATATTTTATTCCATTTCGCTTTTACCCAAATTTTAATTAAACATTTATTCAGGGCCCTTTTGTTTTTTTATTTTACAGCAGTAGGGGGTGTTATCCATGTTCCCCTTTCCCAAATTGTAGTTTGCTGTGTTTTTTGTGTTGTCACGTTCCTGTACCGCATTCCGGGGCTGTGTTGCCAATGTGTTTTGTGTGTTAGTGTCGTCCTTGTTAATGGTTTGTTCAGGACTTGGGGGGGTTTTTTTCTTTTCCATTTTTGTTGTCATTCTTGTAATGTTTAGAGGCCCATAATTTTTATGTGGCGTGTTAAGTTCCGGCCTTTTTTTAACGGAAAAGAGTTGTCCCGAGGGAGAGATTTTGGTTTTTTTTTTTTCTCAAGAAGCCAACCCGGGGTGTTTGCATATATGTTGTGAAGTTATTGGGGATGGTAGTAGACAAAGGGGCTGAACTGGGGAAAAGTATTTAATACATTTGAGAACAAAAAATTTGCAAACGCTTGCCATGCGTACCGTGCCTGTCCCTTGTTACTCTCTGTATGATGTCTTCTTACGTTTTTTGCTTCGCACTGTTATATTGGAAACCCCATCTTTTGTGTGTTTCAGGACTTCTTCTTCAACATCGACTTCTTCTACTTCTACTACTTTCTTCCCTCTTGTTGGTTTTTTCCTCTTTCCCCTCACCATGCTGACTTACCTGTGTGCCGCTGCTGCGCCGCCGACCTTGCATTGGTGGCCGTCTCGCCGCCTTTTCCGGTTTCTGCTGTTGCCAGCCACCGGTACCAGCCAGCTGCTGCTGCTACCAACGGCTTGACCCCACTACCTCCATCTTCTTCTACGCCACTCATCCCTCCCCTTTCCTGGACCAGGTCTTCAGCCCTTCCTCCTCCTCGCCCCCTCTCCCGGAACCTCGCAATGACTCCTCGCCCTGGCGGAACGAGGACCACCTGCTGCCGTGCCACCAACTTGGAGAAGTACCTCAAGCCTGCCCCCTTCATTTTGTGTTGCGCCGGCGACCCCACTCTCTACCCCTACAGCTTCGTGGTCGCTGGTGCCACTGCCCTACCTGTTGCTACAGTGTTGGACGGGCCGCCACACCTGGTGCCTGACTGGAGTATATCTCACCTTCACCATCGGACCTTCGGCCTCGTAGTGTGTATCTATCTATCTCCTTGAAGGAGAAAGGACGCAATCCTTCGTGGTGTACATCCGACGGACGGAACGCTCTCCGCTTCCGCCGACCCGCACCAGGACTGTCGCACGTTGAGGCTTTGGGGGTCGGTCCTAGTCTGGCATCCACGTTTTATGGCAGAGATTAAAGGTACAGCAGGCCGTTAATCAGTTTTGTCAGCAGAGCCGCTGTATCATTCTATTATAGCTATGTTGCCTAACATGAAATGTTTTGTTTGGGCATTTCATATATACTTTGCTTTCCCCAGGGTTGTCGCCGCTGTATGGTGTTTTTTTTTTCTTGTGCAGGGTTCCAGTTTATCTATGTCCGCCATTTAAACCATGCAGTGTTGATCAATCTTGAGCTGTGATGAACATTTTTCCTTCGTCTGTTAGCGTTTAAAAAAAAATAGTGAAATTAATGTGTTTGTTTAGTTTACAAGCCCTATAGCAGTTGAACTTCCCCAGTATAGCTACACCATTCTAAGGGAATTGCCCAAGACACTCCCCGTTGTTTTGCCTTGCTGAGTTTAGGATCCATTGCCTAAACAGTTCTTCTCTGAACCGTAATCCTGTCTCATCCCCATAGGCTGTTGTCCTTGATTTTTGCATCTTGGCAAGCCTGATCATCCCTATTTTAATTTTCGAGGGATCAGATTTTTGTGGCAAGCTTCCTGTTTTTTGTTTTAAGCTCCTTGACCCTTGATTGCATTCTGGCTCTAAACCTTACCTTCTGGCCCCCCACCCAGAATCCGGCGGGGCGAATGTTTTAGTGGAGAGAGATTTCGATTATTTTGTGTGTGTGTGTGTGTGTGCGTGTGCGTGGTGTGTGGTGTGTCCCTTCCATTTATTTACAGCCCCTTTTGGAGTTTATAAATGTATACCCGTCCTTATATATGTATGTAAACATTGTGTGAACACTAGGTTTTTTGTGATAGTAAAGTTTACAGTTTTTTGTACTCGTTCCCGTGTTTTGGAGTTGATGTTTGTGTGATTAGCGCACTGAGTGGATTGATTATAGCGTTTCCCATGAACAATTACCACGTGTCATCACCCACATGACACAGACAAATGCATTACTCCGACTACGCTGAACATCAGGTAGCATCCCCCCCCCCCCCCCCCGCCCCATCTCCAAACAAGCTCTTATGCTTGCATACTTGCATTCCAGAAAATGCCTTTACTCCTCCTAGTTGAACATTCAGGATCTCCCAAAAAACAGCCCTTATCTTTCATACGTTGCATGTCCAGACAATGCCTTTACTCCTACTTACCTGAACATCAGGAATCTCCCCCCCCCCCCCCCTCCCAAAACAGCCCTTACTTCATACTCTTGCATGTCCAGACAAATGCACTTTACTCCCTACTACGCTGAACATCAGGAATCTCTCCCCCCCCCCCCCCCCCCCCCCCCCTCTCCAAAACACAGGAGCGACTTTATCTTCATACTTGCATGTCCAGACAAATGCCTTTAACTCCTGCTAAGCTGACATCATTAGGAATTCTCCCCCCCCCCCCCCCGTCTCCAAACAGCCCTTATCTTCATACGTGCAGTCCAGACAAATGCCTTTACCTCCTACTACGCTGAACTTCAGAAGAATCTCCCCCCCCCCCCCCGTGCCCCCCCCCGTCTCCAAAACACCCTTATCTTCATACTTGCCGTCCAGACAAATGCCTTTACTCCTACTCCGCTGACATCAGGAATCTCTCTCCTCTCCCCCCCCCCCCCCCCTTTCCAATACAGCCATTTTCCTTCATACTTGCATGTCCAGACAAATGCCTTTATCCTACTACGCTGAACATCAGGAATCTCCCCCCCCCCCCCCCCCTCTCCCCAAAACTATAGCCTTTTCTTTCTTCATACTTGCCATGTCCAGGACAAAATCCTTACTCCTGCTAACCTGAACATCAGAATCTCCCCCCCCCCTCCCCCGCTCTCCAAAACAGCCCTTTTTCTTCATACGTTGCATGTCCCAGGACAAAGCCTTTACTCCTACTATCGAACATCAGGAATCTCCCCCCCCCCCCTCTCCAAAACAGCCCTTATCCTTCATAACTTGCATGTCCAGACAATGCCCTTTACTCCCTACTACGCTGAACATCAGGATTCTCCCCCCGCCCCCCCCCCCCCCCCCACCCTTCAGAACAAAACCGCCCTTATCTCATACTTGCATGTCCCAGGACAAATGGCCTTAACTCCTGCTACCTGAACATCAGGAATATCCCCCCCCCCCTCTCCCCCCCCCCCACCCCCCCTCCTCCAAAACAAGAGCCCTTTTCCTTCATACTTGGCATGTCCAGACAAATGCCTTTACCTCCTACTAGCGAACATCATGAATTCCCCCCCCCCCCCCCCCCTCTCTCCAAAACAGACCCTTATCTTCATACTTGCATGTCCAGGAACAAAATGGCCTGTTACTCCTACACCTGAACATCAGGAATCTCCCCCCCCCCCCCCCCCCCTCTCCAAAACAGCACTTGATCTTCATACTTCATGTCCCAACAAATGCCTTTACTCCTGCTATCTGAACATCAGGAATCTCCCCCCCCCCCACCCCCCCTCCCCCCCCCCTCTCCAAAACAGCCCTTTCTTCATATTGCAATGTTCCCGACAAATGCCTTTACTCCAACTATGCTGATACATCAGAAATCTCCCTTCCCCCCCCCCCCCCCCCCCCCCTCTCCAAACAGCTCTTTATCTTCATACTCATGCATGTCCAGGACAATGCCTTACTCCTGCTATGCTGAACATCAGGAATCTCCCCCAAAACAGCCATATCTATCCTTCCATACTTGCAAATGTCCAGGACGAACAAAGGCTTTACTCCTGCACATGCTGGAACATCAGGAATCCTCTTCCCCCTTTCCACCCCCCCCTCCTCCCCCCCCTCCCCCCCCCCCCCCACCCCCCCCCCCGCTCCCAAAAAAAAAAAAAAAAAAAAAAAAAAAAAAAATGTGACAGCGGTGAAAATTCGCTCAACCTAAACCTCCAAGAATACATGAGCGGTCTACCTAGAGTGACACACAATCAGCATCTGCCCATTTTCTTTGTATTCACTCATGCAAGCGAGTACAATAGCACCTGCTGAAATATTTGAAAGGAAAATTTTCCAACAAAGGAGACTTTTGTGTCATGCATCATGCGGCAGATAAGAGTCCGAAGGTGTTATTGCTCCAACCAGTCAGTGTGTTTAGAACCTCACACATTGCTTGCGGAGTCATCTTGAAGACAACAGACAGGCTGTTATATTATGCAAGTGCCTCAGGATTGCATGGGCAAACCATGTGACTTTAGTATTTTTTCTCCCAGTTTACCAGATTGGTATTGTACGTTCTGCCCAGTTTTGGGTATGGTTGGACTAGAACGATCAAATTGACAGCCAATTCGTGTTATCCTCCCAACTTCCTGTGAGTTAAACCGTTTTCTTTTTCCCGGTTAAGGCCAGACCAGAACACTGGTTACAGATAAATCGGGCCTCTGCAAGTCTTGTCCAGACGTCCAATGCCACTTTATGAATGCACCACCATACACCATTCCACTGTAGACTGTGAAGGATTCAGGATAATAACTTGTCAGGAGTGGCCATCGTTTCCAGTTCTCAGGGGAAAGACTATGACATAAAATGAAAAGAAATTAAAAGAGAAGATGAGAGACAAAAAGTTCAAAGTATTTACTTCTAACCCCAGTTGGGCATGGAAGGTAACATTTAGGCATATGTTAACAGAGAACAACCTGTAGAGAAATGTTCCACAAACTAAATCAAACCAAACTATGGGTAGTCATTACAAACTCACAACACAAGCAAAGGTAATGAAAATGAAAACGGATCCAAACAGAAGTCATAGAAGCTCATCTTGCACGCTGGCATCAGGACTATACGAACTCACGTCACCACCACCACAACTACATACGACAACAAGAACAGCCATGCTATCTGAGAGCTGGAGGCGCAGGTGCAGGTAGAGTGGCTTGACTGTCAGCAATGGATGTTCCTCCTCCTGTAGTCAGGGGCTTCTGTACCTGCACACAGCAACACTCACAGCAATGCCTTCACAGGAAGACAGGGATGACCTTGCATAACTACACCTAATTACACTATTTACACACAGTAGTACAACACTTACAAAGTGTCCCTTCGTTCCCTCCACAGAAAATGTCGTCCCAGTGTCATATACAAACGTCTGAGCCATGGAAATCCAGTGGATTACAAGCTTGAATAACACTGACCACCACCGGCCGCTGGACAGCCCACACCTGTCAGTGTTCAACAAGCTTCCATTCCACCTGGATTCCAGTCTATCCCACACACATCTCATCCACCATGTCATGGCATTCTCTTGCCTTTTTTTACGTTCCATCTCTCCAGCTTGTTTTTCATTAACTTTTGTTTGGTATTTTGCGTGATCTTGGCCGACAGGATTCAGAATCTGCTTCTTTGAGTCTATACCAAACTTTCATGGTCTCATCCTTTGGTTTCTGAATCTGCTCTTTGAGTCTATACAAAAACTTTCATGGGTTCTCTTGGTTCGTGATCTGCTCTTTGAGTCTAGAACCAATAACGTCATGGGTTCATCCTCTGCCATGTTTGATCTTTCTACCAGTTAAGTTTCAACCTACACTGTAGTTTTTGCACAATGTGAGTGACAGACTCTACTCTGTAGTTTTTGCACTCACCACTAGACACTGTGAAAAATATAACCTCTTTGTGGAAGCAGTGAAAACTAATAGTACCTAAACAGCAATGCATTCAAGCAAGCACACCTAGCAAACTAAAACAGAAGCATTACATATACCTACATGTTACAATCCCCCTCTGACACTCTCTCTTACAACACACACACCCAATTTATATAATGTTAAGCAATCTTTTACCCTCAAAAAAAAGCATTCAAGACATAGACACAAGTGATAGTTTTGCATCCATAGTTTAGGGACATGGATTTATATCTGTAGCTGATGAAGGGACACAATCCTTTACCCTCACGCTACATCAGAATCCCCCCCCCCCCCCCCCCCCCCCCCCCCCCCCCCCCCCCCTTTCCAAACACCCTTATCTTCATACTGCATTCCCAACAAAGCCCTTTACCTCCTGCTACGCTGAACATCAATCTCCCCCCCCCCCCCCCCCCCCTCTCCAAAACACCCTTTCTCATCTGCATGTCAGACCCTTCCCCTCAACTCTCCCCCCCCCCCCCCCCCCCCAAAACAGCCCTTATCTCTACTGCATTCCAACAAGCCTTTCCTCCCACGCGACTCAGAATCTCCCCCCCCCCCCCCCCCCCTCTCCAACACCTTCTCATACTGCATGTCCAGACAAACCTTTACCCTCTATGCCGAACATCAGAACTCCCCCCCCCCCCCCCCCCCCCCTCTCCAAAACAGCCCTTTTTCATACTTGCATGTCCAGACAAATGCCTTACTCCTACTATGCTGACATCAGGAATCCCCCCCCCCCCCCCCCCCCCCCCCTCTCCAAAACAGCTCTTATCTTCATACTTGCATGTCCAGACAAATGCCTTTACTCCTGCTATGCTGAACATCAGGAATCTCCCCCAAAACAGCCCTTATCTTCATACTTGCATGTCCAGACAAATGCCTTTACTCCTGCTATGCTGAACATCAGGAATCTCCCCCCCCTCCCCCCCCCCCCCCCCCCCCCCCCCCCCCCCCCCCCCCCCCCCCCGCTCCCAAAAAAAAAAAAAAAAAAAAAAAAAAAAAAAATGTGGACAGCGGGAAAATTCGCTCAACTAAACCTCCATGAATACATGAGCGGTCTTCCTTGAGTGACACGTAATCAGCATCTGCCATTTTCTTTGTATTCAATCATGCAAGCGAGTACATAGCACCTGCTGAAATATTTGAAAGGAAGAATTTTTCCACAAAGGAGACTTTTGTGTCAATGCATCATGCGCAGATAAGAGTCGGATGGTGTTTTGCTTCCAACCAGTCAGTGTGTTAGAACCTCACACATTGCTTGCGGAGTCATCTTTGAAGACACAGACAGGCTGTTATATTATGCAAGTGCCTCAGGATTGCATGGCAAACCATGTGACTTAGTATTTTTTCTCCCAGTTACCAGATTGTATTGTACGTTCTTGCCCAGTTTGGGTATGGTTGGACTAGAACGATCAAATTGACAGCCAATTCGTGTTATCCTCCCAACTTCCTGGGGAGTTAACCGTTTTTCTTTTTCCCGGTTAAGGCCTGACCAGAACACTGGGTTACAGAGTAAATCGGGCCTCTGCCAAGTCTTGTCCCAGACGTCCAATGCCACTTTCTGAATGGCACCACCATACACCATTCCACTGTAGACTGTGAAGGATTCAGGATATTAACTGTCAGGAGTGGCCAGTCTTCCAGTCTCAGGGGAAAGACTATGACATGAAATGAAAAGAAATAAAAAGAGAAGATGAGAGACAAAAAGTTCAAAGTATTTAGTCTTCTAACCCCATGTTGGGGCATGGAAGGTAACATTTAGGCAGATGTTAACAGAGAACAACCTGTTAGAGAAATGTTCCACAAACATAAATCAAACCAAACTATGGAGTAGTCATAACAAACTCACACACAAGCAAAGGGTATGAAATGAAACGTCCAAACAAGTCATGCCCTTCACAGGACAGGACTACGAACTCACGTCACCACCACCACAACACATCGACAACAAGAACAGCCAATGCTATCTGAGGAGCTGGAGGCGCAGGTGCAGGTAGAGTGGCTTGACTGTCAGCAGATGGATGTTCTTCCTCCTGTAGTCAGGGGGCTTCTTGTACCTGCAGCACAGCAACACTCACAGCAATGCCTTCACAGGAAGACAGGGATGACTTCAATAACTTACACCTATTTACACGTATTTACACACAGTTGTACACACTTACAAAGTGTCCCTCCTCAGAAGAATGCGTCCAGTGTCAAATACAAACTGTCTGAGCCATGGGAAATCCAGGTGGATTACAAAGCATTGAATAACACTGACCACCAGGGCGCTCTGGACAGCCCACACCTGTCAGTGTTCAACAAGCTTCCATTCCACCTGGGATCCAGGTCTATCCCACAACACATCTGCACCACCATGTCATGGCATTCTTCTTGCCTTACGTTCCATCTCTCCAGCTTGTTTCATTAACATTTGTTTGGTATTTTTTGCGTGATCTTGGCCGACAGATTCTGAATCTGCTCTTTGAGTCTATACCAAACTTTCATGGGTTCATCCTTTGGTTCTGAATCTGCTCTTTGAGTCTATACCAAACTTTCATGGGTTCATCCTTTGGTTCTGAATCTGCTCTTTGAGTCTATACCAAACGTTCATGGGTTCATCCTCTGGCCATGTTTGATCTTTCTACCAAGTTAAGTTCAACCTACTCTGTAGTTTTTGCACAATGTGTGTGACAGACCTACTCTGTAGTTTTTGCACTCACCACTAGACACTGGTGAAAATATAACCTCTTTGGTGGAAGCAGTGAAAACTAATAGTACCTAAAACAGCAATGCATTCAAGCAAGCACTCCTAGCAAACTAAAACAGATAGCATTACATATAACTACATGTTACATCTCTGACACTCTCGCTTACAACAAACACACACAATTTATATAATGTAAGCCATATCTGTTTACTCAAAAAAAGCAATTCAAATGACATAGACACAAGTGATAGGTTTGCATCCATTGTTTAGGACATGGATTATATCTGTAGGCTGATGAAGGGAAACAGCTACTCCTCTAACAGGATTGAACATGTGAACTTCACACGGCAGCACATGACTTCACCACCTGTGGCCTGATAGACATTATCATGACTTCACCACCTGTGGCCTGATAGACATTATCATGACTTCACCACCTGTGGCCTGATAGACATTATCATGACTTCACCACCTGTGGCCTGATAGACATTATCATGACTTCACCACCTGTGGCCTGATAGACATTATCATGACTTCACCACCTGTGGCCTGATAGACATTATCATGACTTCCTCACCTGTGGCCTGATAGACGACATTATCATGACTTCCTCACCTGTGACCTGATAGATGACATTATCATGACTTCACCACCTGTGACCTGATAGACAACATTATCATGACTTCACCACCTGTGGCCCGATAGATGACATTATCATGACTTCATCACCTGTGACCTGATAGACATTATCATGACTTCACCACCTGTGACCTGACAGATGACATTATCATGACTTCCTCACCTGTGACCTGATAGATGACATTATGACTTCACCACCTGTGACCTGATATATGACATTATCATGACTTTACCACCTGTGACCGATAGATGACATTATCATGACTTCATCACCTTTGACCTGATAGGTGACATTATCATGACTTCATCACCTGTGACCTGATATATGACATTATCATGACTTCACCACCTGTGGCCCGATAGATGACATTATCATGACTTCATCACCTGTGACCTGATAGACAACATTATCATGACTTCACTACCTGTGACCTGATAGATGACATTATCATGACTTCCTCACCTGTGACCTGATAGATGACATTATCATGACTTCACCACCTGTGACCTGATAGACATTATCATGACTTCATCACCTGTCACCCGATAGATGACATTATCATGACTTCCTCACCTGTGACCTGATAGATGACATTATCATGACTTCATCACCTTTGGCCCGATACATGACATTATCATGACTTCACCACCTGTGACCTGATAGACATTATCATGACTTCATCACCTGTGACCTGATAGACAACATTATCATGACTTCACCACCTGTGACCTGATAGATGACATTATCATGACTTTACCACCTGTGACCTGATAGACAACATTATCATGACTTCATCACCTGTGACCTGATAGACAACATTATCATGACTTCATCACCTGTGACCTGATAACATTATCATGACTTCACCACCTGTGGCCCGATATATGACATTATCATGGTCAACACTTATATCAAAGTGAACTGTGATCAGAAATGAGATGTATTACATCAAGGTGAACTGTGATCAGAAGTGAGATGTATTATATCAAGGTAAACTGTGATCAGAAGTGAGATGTACTACATCAAAGTGAACTGTGATCAGAAGTGAGATGTATTACATCAAGGTGAACTGTGATCAGAAGTCAGATGTATTACATCAAGGTGAACTGTGATCAGAAGTGAGATGTACTACATCAAGGTGAACTGTGATCAGAAGTGAGATGTATTACATCAAGGTGAACTGTGATCAGAAGTGAGATGTATTACATCAAGGTGAACTGTGATCAGAAGTGAGATGTATTACATCAAGGTGAACTGTGATCAGAAGTGAGATATATTACATCAAGGTGAACTGTGATCAGAAGTGAGATGTATTATATCAAGGTGAACTGTGATCAGAAGTGAGATGTATTGCATCAAGGTGAACTGTGATCAGAAGTGCGATGTATTACATCAAGGTGAACTGTGATCAGAAGTGAGATGTATTACATCAAGGTGAACTGTGATCAGAAGTGAGATGTACTACATCAAGGTGAACTGTGATCAGAAGTGAGATGTATTACATCAAGGTGAACTGTGATCAGAAGTGAGATGTATTATATCAAGGTGAACTGTGATCAGAAGTGAGATGCGTCTAAATCAGTCGTGTTGACATGGACATGCATGTGCATGTCGTGTCTGTGTGTGTTTCTGTGGCATTATGTGTGAATAAGCAGGAGTCTGTGTTTCTTCAGTCTGAAAGCATGTCTGGAAGGGTGTGTATACAAATGCAAATACCTGCAAGCACCTGCATACACATGTGACCACTCATGAGTCCTGCTGAGCTAACAAAACTGCTTCCTCCTAGATGGGGCGGACTGGAACCATGAGCGGTTGGGGGTCACGGATCAGGATGTGACTCACAGTTCTAAGGCCACCGGTCCCTCCCTGATCTCGTCCTTCTCCAGGCAGGCCCAGCACCGCGTGCTGACTGTCTGCTTCTTGGGCTTGTAGTGCTTCAGCTCAAAGAACACAGCAAACCCTGCCCACACCGTCAGCACAGTCTGTGTGCACATCACAGCAAGAAAAATATTGAACAATAGCTGCCAATAATGTCACAGATATTGAACAGCATGGCATTTCAGTATGTAGCCGCACCTGGTGATTTTACTTTCCTTGAGAAAATACATCTTTCTCATACACTAGGAGGGTAATTGAAAAACACAGACCTCTGTCGTGGTTGAATGGATCCAAACCAAAATTTAAGGAGACAAAAAAAAAAAAAAAAAAGAAAGAAGAAAGAAAATGCCCTGTAACATTAGAAAAACAAATCGGTATGCTTTCATCTAATTATTATTTTAGAAATTATTGTGATCAAGTCAGTTTATGAGTAGAGTGAAATTATTTCTTTGAGAAAGGGGAGGTAATGGTATGGATGGACTAAAAAAAAATCCTTCCTATGTATTTTCCTTTGTGACTAGGATGCAAAAAAACACACCCAAAAAAAAACAAAAACAAAAAAGAAAGAAATGTCCATGTTTATATCATTTGAAAGATTTAACACTCTGTGAAAAAATATTACAGTTATTAATTATATAGACAATTGCTTGACAGATTTCATGTTCAATGGAAAATTTGTAATGACCATGCTGATTGGGTCGTGGACCTGCTGTCTGATCCAGTTCCACTTCAACATGTAATGGGTTTCCCACTGGGGCTCGCTCCCCCTTTCCACCAAGCTCTGTGACACCCGGTTCTGTAGCTCGTGTGTAATTTTACTGACAGATCAACTATCAGTCGTGGGGGAAAATAAGACCTCTTTGGTGAAGGTCCAGTAATAAGATGCTTTGGAAAGTAGGATGAAGTGTTTCCGCTGAGTAAGAAAGAAAGCCCTAACTGTGTTTCAACCTCTGCCTTCAATGCTTTCAAAGCAGGTCTGAGCCAACCTTTTTGTTCCTTAACCACTGATTTGTTCACAGAGCAAGAAGGGGAGATGGTCAGTACCTTCACCTTTTACTATTTGGAGTTCCTTCGTGCAGATTGAAGGCATTTATCACTTCCTGGATTGTCTGATTGGTTCTATGTCTACCTGCTGTTCACAGGCTGGCTGTCAGTCTACATGCTGTTCACAGGGTCACAGGCTGGCTAATTGTCACGTGTGAGTACACCTGACAGGGGGGGTTCTTTTACAGGTAATGTGCAGTGGCAGAAACGGAGCGATCACTCAATCCCTCACACCACAGACCACAAGAGGAAGATTTTTAGACAATATTTTTATTCCCAATACAATCATTCACTCACACTAGCACTCCAGATGGGATATGGGTCATAACAAAGAAGAGAAAAGATAGCTGAGAGATTGGGATATGGGTCATAACAAAGAAGAGAAAAGATAGCTGAGAGATTGGGATATGGGTCATAACAAAGAAGAGAAAAGATAGCTGAGAGATTGGGATATGGGTCATAACAAAGAAGAGAAAAGATAGCTGAG
Organism: Conus ventricosus; assembly: GCA_018398815.1. Lineage (NCBI taxonomy): Eukaryota > Metazoa > Mollusca > Gastropoda > Neogastropoda > Conidae > Conus > Conus ventricosus. Next base: position 41,315 of record JAFLJL010001698.1, on the reverse strand, counting down.
AGATTGGGATATGGGTCATAACAAAGACGAGAAAAGATAGCTGAGAGATGAAAAGAAATAAAAGGAGAAAAAAAATAGGGCATAGAAGAGAAAGGCACTATTCAGCACTAACTGACTTAGGGGACAAAGTAAATTGAATAGACCACAAAAACCCTCCAATATCCCGGGATCCCGCTATTGTCCCAACCTAACCCACTAAACCACTACAAGAATATTCAGCACAATGACAGAAGAAAGACAGTATTAGAAACAAAGCTATATCCAACAGGACCTACTCAGCCAGAGTTAAACAAAATAAGACCAAAAATAAACAAAAAAAACAACAACAACAAAACGAATCAGTGACCGGCCTTAGACCCACGCACACGCACACCAGACCCACACCCACACCACACACGACACGACACTTAACTCGGTCCATGCTCCGAGGAGGTTCACTGAGGGAGGTGGATCCTGGAGAGGGGTGACGCTCGTAGTATGCTGGTCTTCCAGTCCGAGGTGAAACAAGTGTCCCACCAGTCCACGGTGTGGGAAACGACTGGTGCCTGGACACAAGATGACTGCAGGGTCCGATGAAGCTGGTCGTCCAGCCAGCCGTGAAGTAAGTGTCCCACCAGACCACAGGTTTGGGGAAACGACTGGTGCCTGGACTCAAGATGACTGCAGGGTCCGATGATGCTGGTCGTCCAGCCAGCCCAAGACCGGAGCTGCAGCTTAAGAAAAAGGGCACAAAATACCGCCCTACGGCGGAGATCAGTCTCCAGATGATAAGTTATCATCCTATAGTCCTTGTCAGTGTGTGGCAACATAGTGGGTCCGGCAGTGCGTCAGTGCGAAGGGTCACTGTCACGAGTTTGTCACGAGGCCTATGACGATTGGCCTATCTTGGCTGGTGGAATTATTCATTTATTCATTGTCGTTGTTGTTGTCGGGTATCCGTCCCTTAATGTGGCTTGTGGTGCGTTTGCACCTTAATGTCGTTCAGCTCAGGTTAGGTTTACTTTCTCTCTCTCTCTCTCTCTAATTCCACTGCCCGTGCAATTCATCCTGCAGGATCACGGGTGGCTGGTACCTTTCGCTTGAACTGGCTGTCTCTATCGGCCTCTCGCCTGTCTTGTAACCTGCCGCACGTGCATCATTCCTCTTAGGCTTGAGGTATGCTCACGGTGACGTAGCGTGGCATGTTGGCTGCCATCGTTGAGGGAGGTTTTCTCTTCACTCGAGCGGAAGATGTCCCTGAGAGCGCCTGCTCTGTTTTTGGTTCTACACCACTTCGTCGAAGGTACGGTCGGTACCTTCATCCCTACAGTCGGCCTGTAGGGGAGGGACATCACATCACGTCATCTCTTTTCCGCATCTGCTCTGCTGTCCTCTCGACCGGACAGAGGGTAGAGAGTCGCTTGACCCGCCACTGGGGTCAACCACGGGTAGCTGGTAAGCATCAGTTTCGTGGTTTGTTTGTTGTTTTTTTGTTAGCCGACTAATTTTTCTCTTTTGCGCAATTTCTTTTGGTTTTCAAAATTATAAAAGAAATATTGTTTGAGACCACTTTTTTTCTGGTTAATTCAATCTTTAACCTGGCCAGTCAAAATTATATCCAAAAGTCTTTCTCCTTTTTATGCATCTGGTGATGCGGTAGTCGGTGGGGAGGGGGGAGAACCTGGTGATTTAGGGTTGGAACTTGCTTGGTCTCGCTCGTCCGCCCCTGTCACAATTGCCGGTCTCGTATTCTTCGGCCACGTCTGTTTGTGTGTGCAAGGGGAACGAGTTTATGTTTGCGAGCGTGCGTACGCATGATTAGTCGTTTGGATGCGTGGTTGGAGAATTGTGTCATTTTGAAATGTTGCTATAAAATGTGGGGATAATTGTGCCATTGAATTATTATTATTTGCAAATGTGGTGGCAGTCATAAAACAATGGTTGCTGTATTAGTTCAGTTCCTAAGAAAGGAAAATGTTGAACGTGAGTGAGGGAAGGATGAAGATATAATTTGTGTGTTTAGCCTGCGAATGTAATCTCTTACCTGCTTCGTGTGAAGAGACCTTTAGCGAACATTCCTCAGTTGGTTTGTTTACTGTGTTATGCTCAGGTCTGTGTCGAGCTGGTGCGGTGAATGTATTTAGAAAACCTCCCCTCGCCCATCATGCGAAGGGCTGTTAGGATTTGACAGCATATGCTAGACTGTACTGACAGCAGGGTTCCAGTACCCTTCCTTCTTTCCTTCCAGTTCCTTCCGTGTCCTCTCCTCCCGGGGGGATTCACCCGAAGCTTGCGCTGTTGGGGGCCACGCACTGGTTGAGGAGCACAAGGACTTTGCTGGAGGATCCCGACCCCTGTCCGGACCTTCAGCGACAACGCCTCGTCCCACGGGACGCGTTCTCCGCGGTTTCGGACCTCCTACAGCCCGTGTCACCAGTGTGGTTCGTTGTGCGTCGTGCCATTCGGGTGTGTGTGTGTCAATGGTGTCGGCGTCGAAAGACACTTTGTTCAGGAACCGACCCGGTTTGGGGCACTTGGTGCGACTCGGTGCTCACAGTGGACTTTGGGGAGGCAGGGGTGTGGGGGAACCACATGAAGCACGGAAGGGAATGCGTGCTGGAAATCCTTATTAAGATTATAGTTATATTGTGTGCGTTGAAATGTTTGTTTGCGACTATGGTATGTCGTGTGTGTTGAAATGCTTAATTGTGTGTATGTCGTGAGTGTTAAAATGCTTGAGTGTGATTGTGCATGTTGTGTGTGTTGGAATGCTTATTTGTGACTATTGTGCATGTTGTGTGTGTTGGAATGCTTATTTGTGACTATGTGTGTGTTGGTGTGAATAAATGGGGTGTTGTATCGTAATCTTTCTTGTGTGGTCTCTTGCGGGGCGGGTGAGTTCAGTCACTCCCTTCACTCCCATCTAGACCGATCCTGTCAGGGCAGACCTCCAGGGGTCTGTCGTGACAGTCACAATGCCGTAATCAGGTCAACAATGTCTTTGTCACTTATAAAAGGGCAAATAAACTATAATAACTTTTCCCTTTTCTTTTGCTTTTATTTGACCTGTAATAAGGATAACTTCCTTAGTCAAAATCTCCAATGAATAAAAACGATTAGAAGCCATCCACACGTCTGTCACACAAACATATAAGACAAGGACACAACGAGAACAGAACCACATGTGGGGCGATACGGCAGGAATTCCACCTCCGCGGTCTAAATGTTTAGCCGTTCGCACGCTCATTCGTTCCCCGATACGTCTCGTGTCTTAAGCAACAAGGAAAATGAAACAAAAATTTCGGATATCCTTCCGGCCCAAATCACATAGTGAGCGAAATAAGCATTGACTCAGCCTGTGTAATCAGAAGACAACAAACACAGCTTCCATTGACCGGAATGAAGGGATATCATATAGTAAGCAATTTTCAACTTATTCCAAAGTAACAGAATCCCTAGCCGCTAAGGACGAAAACACAATTAAAGATAATGCGTTTCTACAATTCTACAACAAGACGCATATCTCGATATCATTTCCATACCTGCTCCCCTTCTTTGGAGCAGTTAACACACAGAAAAGGTGTGTCCGAGCCAACAGCACATGAAGGCACACCATCCACAGCGAAGCGGATCAAGAAAGATGGGCTCAGCTAGCAGAGATAGAGATCTCTCCGACTCGACGGTCCGTCCATGAGTGCCACACCACTAGCCTAACCAAGATGGCAACAGGTAACAAAACAGCTCACCTGTGGCACCTGACATCAGCTGATGAACCACGTGGAAAACGATAAAAGAACAGAAAAAGAAAGCTTTAAAAGAAAAAAAATGAAGAGAAATATTGGAGGATGGGAGCGAAATGCACGGACGTAGCGCACCCGGGATGACACAAATAGCACACTGGTCAACACCCGGCCCATGTAGTAAAGATGTCACTGGTAACACTCCACTTTATACTGGGTTTGAGAAAGAACGATTTATCTTCCAAACGAAAAGTATTTACGTCCGTGACACTGGCTGTCAGTCTACATGCTGTTCACAGGCTGGCTGTCAGTCTACATGCTGTTCACAGGCTGGCTGTCAGACTACCTGCTGTTCACAGGCTGGCTGTCAGTCTACATGCTGTTCACAGGCTGGCTGTCAGTCTACCTGCTGTTCACAGGGTCACAGGCTGGCTGTCAGTCTACATGCTGTTCACAGGCTGGCTGTCAGACTACCTGCTGTTCACAGGGTCACAGGCTGGCTGTCAGTCTACCTGCTGTTCACAGGCTGGCTGTCAGACTACCCGCTGTTCACAGGCTGGCTGTCAGACTACATGCTGTTCACAGGCTGGCTGTCAGTCTATCTGCTGTTCACAGGCTGGCTGTCAGTCTACCTGCTGTTCACAGGCTGGCTGTCAGACTACATGCTGTTCACAGGCTGGCTCTCAGACTACATGCTGTTCACAGGCTGGCTGTCAGTCTACATGCTGTTCACAGGCTGGCTGTCAGACTACATGCTGTTCATAGGCTGGCTGTCAGTCTACCTGCTGTTCACAGGCTGGCTGTCAGACTACATGCTGTTCACAGGCTGGCTGTCAGACTACCTGCTGTTCACAGGCTGGCTGTCAGACTACCTGCTGTTCACAGGCTGGCTGTCAGACTACCTGCTGTTCACAGGCTGGCTGTAGTCTACATGCTGTTCACAGGGTCACAGGCTGGCTGTCAGACTACATGCTGTTCACAGGCTGGCTGTGAGACTACCTGCTGTTCACAGGCTGGCTGTCAGACTACCTGCTGTTCACAGGGTCACAGGCTGGCTGTCAGTCTACATGCTGTTCACAGGCTGGCTGTCAGACTACCTGCTGTTCACAGGCTGGCTGTCAGACTACCTGCTGTTCACAGGCTGGCTGTCAGACTACCTGCTGTTCACAGGCTGGCTGTCAGACTACATGCTGTTCACAGGCTGGCTTTCAGACATGCTGTTCACAGGCTGGCTGTCAGACTACCTGCTTGTTCACAGGTTGGCTGTCAGACTACATGCTGTTCACAGGGTCACAGGCTGGCTATCAGTCTACATGCTGTTCACAGGGTCACAGGCTGGCTGTCAGTCTACATGCTGTTCACAGGCTGGCTGTCGGTCTACATGCTGTTCACAGGCTGGCTGTCAGACTACCTGCTGTTCACAGGCTGGCTGTCAGTCTACATGCTGTTCACAGGCTGGCTGTCAGTCTATCTGCTGTTCACAGGGTCACAGGCTGGCTGTCAGTCTACCTGCTGTTCACAGGCTGGCTGTCAGACTACCCGCTGTTCACAGGCTGGCTGTCAGACTACATGCTGTTCACAGGCTGGCTGTCAGACAATATGCTGTTCACAGGCTGGCTGTCAGACTACATGCTGTTCACAGGCTGGCTGTCAGACTACCTGCTGTTCACAGGCTGGCTGTCAGACTACCTGCTGTTCACAGGCTGGCTGTCAGACTACCTGCTGTTCACAGGCTGGCTGTCAGACTAAATGCTGTTCACAGGCTGGCTGTCAGTCTACCTGCTGTTCACAGGCTGGCTGTCAGTCTACCTGCTGTTCACAGGGTCACAGGCTGGCTGTCAGACTACATGCTGTTCACAGGCTGGTTGTCAGACTACCTGCTGTTCACAGGGTCACAGGCTGGCTGTCAGACAAACATGCTGTTCACAGGCTGGCTGTCAGTTTACCTGCTGTTCACAGGGTCACAGCTGGCTGTCAGACTACATGCTGTTCACAGGCTGGCTGTCAGACTACCTGCTGTTCACAGGGTCACAGGCTGGCTGTCAGTCTACATGCTGTTCACAGGCTGGCTGTCAGACTACATGCTGTTCACAGGCTGGCTGTCAGACTACATGCTGTTCACAGGCTGGCTGTCAGTCTACCTGCTGTTCACAGGCTGGCTGTCAGACTACATGCTGTTCACAGGCTGGCTGTCAGTCTACCTGCTGTTCACAGCTGGCTGTCAGACTACATGCCGTTCACAGGCTGGCTGTCAGACTACATGCTGTTCACAGGCTGGCTGTCAGACTACATGCTGTTCACAGGTTGGCTGTCAGTCTACATGCTGTTCACAGGCTGGCTGTCAGACTACCTGCTGTTCACAGGCTGGCTGTCAGACTACATGCTGTTCACAGGCTGGCTGTGAGACTACCTGCTGTTCACAGGCTGGCTGTCAGACTACCTGCTGTTCACAGGGTCACAGGCTGGCTGTCAGTCTACATGCTGTTCACAGGCTGGCTGTCAGACTACCTGCTGTTCACAGGCTGGCTGTCAGACTACCTGCTGTTCACAGGCTGGCTGTCAGACTACATGCCGTTCACAGGCTGGCTGTCAGACTACCTGCTGTTCACAGGCTGGCTGTCAGACTACATGCTGTTCACAGGCTGACTGTCAGACTACATGCTGTTCACAGGCTGGCTGTCAGTCTACATGCTGTTCACAGGCTGGCTGTCAGACTACATGCTGTTCACAGGCTGGCTGTCAGTCTACCTGCTGTTCACAGGCTGGCTGTCAGTCTACCTGCTGTTCACAGGCTGGCTGTCAGACTACATGCTGTTCACAGCTGGCTGTCAGACTACCTGCTGTTCACAGGCTGGCTGTCAGACTACCTGCTGTTCACAGGCTGGCTGTCAGACTACCTGCTGTTCACAGGCTGGCTGTCAGTCTAAATGCTGTTCACAGGGTCACAGGCTGGCTGTCAGACTACATGCTGTTCACAGGCTGGCTGTGAGCCTACCTGCTGTTCACAGGCTGGCTGTCAGACTACCTGCTGTTCACAGGCTGGCTGTCAGTCTACATGCTGTTCACAGGCTGGCTGTCAGACTACCTGCTGTTCACAGGCTGGCTGTCAGACTACCTGCTGTTCACAGGCTGGCTGTCAGACTACCTGCTGTTCACAGGCTGGCTGTCAGACTACCTGCTGTTCACAGGGTCACAGGCTGGCTGTCAGTCTACATGCTGTTCACAGGCTGGCTGTCAGTATACCTGCTGTTCACAGGCTGGCTGTTAGTCTACCTGCTGTTCACAGGCTGGCTGTCAGACTACCTGCTGTTCACAGGCTGGCTGTCAGAATACATGCTGTTCACAGGCTGGCTTTCAGACTGCATGCTGTTCACAGGCTGGCTGTCAGACTACCTGCTGTTCACAGGTTGGCTGTCAGACTACATGCTGTTCACAGGCTGGCTGTCAGTCTACATGCTGTTCACAGGCTGGCTGTCAGACTACATGCTGTTCACGGGCTGGCTGTCAGACTACATGCTGTTCACAGGGTCACAGCTGGCTGTCAGACTACATGCTGTTCACAGGCTGGCTGTCAGTCTACATGCTGTTCACAGGCTGGCTGTCAGACTACATGCTGTTCACAGGCTGGCTGTCAGACTACCTGCTGTTCACAGGCTGGCTGTCAGACTACCTGCTGTTCACAGGCTGGCTGTCAGTCTACATGCTGTTCACAGCTGGCTGTCTGTCTACATGCTGTTGACAGGGGGGCTGTCAGTCTACATGTTGTTCACAGGGTCACAGGCTGGCTGTCAGACTACATGCTGTTCACAGGCTGGCTGTCAGTCTACATGCTGTTCACAGGGTCACAGGCTGGCTGTCAGACTACATGCTGTTCACAGGCTGGCTGTCAGTCTACATGCTGTTCACAGGGTCACAGGCTGGCTGTCAGACTACATGCTGTTCACAGGCTGGCTGTCAGACTACCTGCTGTTCACAGGCTGGCTGTCAGACTACCTGCTGTTCACAGGGTCACAGGCTGGCTGTCAGTCTACCTGCTGTTCACAATCTGGCTGACAGTCCACAACACTTTGCCACTAACAGTCAAATTGTCCGGTTTGAAGCACGCACACACCAGATAGGCACGAACCACTGGCCTTGTCTTCAGTGCCAAAAAGTCCAAGAACCTGTTGAGTGGGAAACATCAACCTCCCACAGATGTTTTCGTTAATCAGAAAAAAAGCTGATGTGGTAGAGAACTTCCCTTACTGAAGCAGCTCCATCAACAACTTGAATGACCTTCGCTATGAAGCATCTCTTCAGGAAGGCATCTGCAGATTTCAGTCAGCTACACAAAATGTCAAAAAATACGAAATTATCCCTATGACCCTGATTAGACCAAGCTTGAATAAACAGAGCCAAATCATACAATGGCACATGAAGTGGACTGACAAGAACACTGGACAATTGTTGCTTTCAGCTGCATTGACAGATACTGAATATTACTGTAGATCATCTTTATGAGTTGGTTTCTGCAGTTTTAGTGCAAAAACTAACCGAATCAACATACACAATACATTGGAGTGTAAGATGATGTTGCTTATAGCCCAGCCGACTGCAAAGGGCCACATCAGGGCTGTACATTGGAGTGTAAGACCTAGTCAAATTTGTGGGAAAAAAAATATTACTTTTTGAATATTGAGGTACAAAGATAAAGATGATGGAACACAGGAAACTTCCATTTATTCACAATTTCCAGAACTATGAACATACAATGTATGAGCAATCTCAGCATACTTACTCTTTTCCTTTGTAAGGACATCTTACTGACAAAAATGAATGTCATGAAGGAAAAACAGATCGACGAAAAGAGAAGGGAGAAAAGGAGGACTAAGGTTCGAGTTACTAAAACACTAGGGACACTTTCTGACCTGGTGGAAGGCTCTCGATGGCTTTCTGAATGTGGACCGCCACACAGAAGACGATGCAGCTGTCCTGTTTTTCCTGTGCGGGAGGGGTGTCCTGAGCCACCGTCATGTCCTGGCCCTGGCTGTCTGCTCACCCACAGTGCAGTCACCATGGTAACACTCACACTTACAGCACCATCACTGTGAGCCAGTGCACGCACATGTACATGAAACACCACTTATACACATACATAGAAACACCACTTATACACATACATAGAAACACCACTTATACACATACACAGAAACACCACTTATACACAACATGTACATAGAAACACCACTTAACACAAACATCTACATGTACATAGAACACCATTATACACATAATAGAAACACATTATACAATCACGAAACACCACTTATACACAACATTACATAAACCCTTAAAACCCTACATAGAAACACCACTTATACACATACATAGAAACCCCCACATATACAAAATACATAGAAAACCATTAACACATACATAACACACTTACACAAACCCCTTACAATTTTA
>JAFLJL010001698.1:6459-31148 GCA_018398815.1 Conus ventricosus | reverse complement strand
TCCCCCCCCCCCCCCCCCCCCCCCCCCCCTCCCCAAAAACGCCCTTATCTTCATACTTGCATGTCCAGACAAATCCTTTACCCTCTACGCTAACATCAGGAATCCCCCCCCCCCCCCCCCCCCCTCCCAAACAGCCCTTATCTTCATATTTGCAGTCCAACAAAAAATGCCTTTTTAAACCCCTTTCCTATTTAACGCTGAAAAAATCGGGAATCTCCCCCCCCCCCCCCCCCCCCCCCGTCTCCAAAACAGCCCTTTATCTTCATACTTGCTTTTCCAGACAAATGCCTTTACTCCACTAGCTGAACATCAGGAATCTCCCCCCCCCCCCCCCCTTTCCAAACGCCCTTTTCTTCATACTTGCATGTCCAACAAATCCTTTAGTCCTACACCGAACATCGGAATCTCCCCCCCCCCCCCCCCCCCTCCCAAAACAGCCCCTCAATTTGCTGTCCAAAAAATTTTTACCCCTGCTACCTGAACATCGGAATCTCCCCCCCCCCCCCCCCCCCTCTCCAAAACACCCCTTTTTTCTTCATACTTGCATTCCAGACAAAGCCTTTACTCCACAGCTAACATCGGGAAATCCCCCCCCCCCCCCCTCTCCAAAACCCCTTATTTTCATATTTTCATTCCAGACAAATCCTTTACTCCACACGCTGAACTCAGGATCTCCCCCCCCCCCCCCCCCCCCAAACCCTTTCCAAAACACCCTTATCTTCATACTTGAAACCAGAAAAATTGCCTTTACTCCTGCACGCTGAACATCGGGAACTCCCCCCCCCCCCCCCCCTCCCAAACACCCCTTTTCTTCTACTTGCGTCCAACAAATGCCTTTACCCCCTACATGCTGAACATCATAAATTCCCCCCCCCCCCCCCCCCCCCTCTCTCCAAAACACCTTATCTTCAAACTTCATGTCCAGACAAATCCTTTACTCCATACGCTGAACATCGGGAAATCCCCCCCCCCCCCCCCCCCCCCCCTTCCAAAACAGCCCTTATCTTCAACTTGCATGTCCAGCAAACCCTTTACCCCTCTATCTGAAACGGGAACTCCCCCCCCCCCCCCCCCCCCCCCCTCCAAAACAGCCCTTTTTCTTCATACTTGCATGTCCAGACAAATGCCTTTACTCCTACTATGCTGACATCGGGAATCTCCCCCCCCCCCCCCCCCCTCTCCAAAACAGCTTTTAAATTTTCATACTTGCATGTCCAGACAAATGCCTTTACTCCTGCTATGCTGAACATCAGAATCTCCCCCCAAAAACAGCCCTTATCTTCATACTTGCATGTCCAGACAAATGCCTTTACTCCTCTATGCTAAACATCAGGAACTCCCCCCCCCTCCCCCCCCCCCCCCCCCCCCCCCCCGCCCCCAAAAAAAAAAAAAAAAAAAAAAAAAAAAAAAAATTGGACAGGGGGAAAATTCGCTCAACTAAACCTCCATGAATACATGAGCGGTCTTCCTTTGAGTGACACGTAATCAGCACCCTGCCATTTTCTTTGAAATTCAATCATGCAAGCGAGTACATAGCACCTGCTGAAATATTTGAAAGGAAGAATTTTTCCACAAAGGAGATTTTTGTGTCAATGCATCATGCGCAGATAAGAGTCGGATGGTGTTTTGCTTCCAACCATCAGTGTGTAAACCTCACACATTGCTTGCGGAGTCATCTTTGAAGACACAGACAGGCTGTTATATTATGCAAGTGCCTCGGGATTGCAGGGCAAACCATGTGACTTAGTATTTTTTCTCCCAGTTACCAATTGTATTGTACGTTCTTGCCCAGTTGGTATGGTTGGACTAGAACGATCAAATTGACAGCCAATTCGTGTTATTCCCTCCCAAACTTCCGGGGGAGTTAACCGTTTTTCTTTTTCCCGGTTAAGGCCTGACCAAACACTGGGTTACAGAGTAAATCGGGCCTCTGCCAATCTTGTCCCAGACGCCCAAATTTCCACTTTCTGAATGGCACCACCATACACCATTCCACTGTAGACTGTGAAGGATTCAGGATATTAACTGTCCCGGATGGCCAGTCTTCCAGTCTCAGGGGAAAGGACTAAAACATGAAATGAAAAAAATAAAAAGAGAAGATGAGAGACAAAAAGTTCAAAGTATTTAGTCTTTTAACCCCCTTTGGGGCATGGAAGGTAACATTTAGGCAGATGTTTTAAAAAGAACAACCTGTTAGAGAAATGTTCCACAAACATAAATCAAACCAAACATGGAGTAGTCATAACAAACTCACACACAAGCAAAGGGTATGAAATGAAACGTCCAAACAAGTCATGCCCTTCACAGGACAGGACTACGAACTCACGTCACCACCACCACAACACATCGACAACAAGAACAGCCAATGCTACTGAGGAGCTGGAGGCGCAGGTGCAGGTTAGAGTGGCTTGACTGTCAGCAGATGGATGTTCTTCCTCCTGTAGCAGGGGGCTTCTTGTACCTGCAGCACAGCAACACTCACAGCAATGCCTTCACAGGAAGACAGGGATGACCTTCAATAACTTACACCTATTTACACGTATTTACACACAGTTGTACACACTTACAAAGTGTCCCTCCTCAGAAAATGCGTCCAGTGTCAAATACAAACTGTCTGAGCCATGGGAAATCCAGGTGGATTACAAAGCTTGAATAACACTGACCACCAGGGCGCTCTGGACAGCCCACACCTGTCAGTGTTCAACAAGCTTCCATTCCACCTGGGATCCAGGTCTATCCCACAACACATCTGCACCACCATGTCATGGCATTCTTCTTGCCTTACGTTCCATCTCTCCAGCTTGTTTCATTAACATTTGTTTGGTATTTTTGCGTGATCTTGGCCGACAGATTCTGAATCTGCTCTTTGAGTCTATACCAAACTTTCATGGGTTCATCCTTTGGTTCTGAATCTGCTCTTTGAGTCTATACCAAACTTTCATGGGTTCATCCTTTGGTTCTGAATCTGCTCTTTGAGTCTATACCAAACGTTCCATGGGTTCATCCTCTGGCCATTTTGATCTTTCTACCAAGTTAAGTTCAACCTACTCTGTAGTTTTTTTCACAATGTGTGTGACAGACCTACTCTGTAGTTTTTGCACTCACCACTAGACACTGGTGAAAATATAACCTCTTTGGTGGAAGCAGTGAAAACTAATAGTACCTAAAACAGCAATGCATTCAAGCAAGCACTCCTAGCAAACTAAAACAGATAGCATTACATATAACTACATGTTACATCTCTGACACTCTCGCTTACAACAAACACACACAATTTATATAATGTAAGCCATATCTGTTTACTCAAAAAAGCAATTCAAATGACATAGACACAAGTGATAGGTTTGCATCCATTGTTTAGGACATGGATTATATCTGTAGGCTGATGAAGGGAAACAGCTACTCCTCTAACAGGATTGAACATGTGAACTTCACACGGCAGCACATGACTTCACCACCTGTGGCCTGATAGACATTATCATGACTTCACCACCTGTGGCCTGATAGACATTATCAATGACTTCACCACCTGTGGCCTGATAGACATTATCATGACTTCACCACCTGTGGCCTGATAGACATTATCAATGACTTCACCACCTGTGGCCTGATAGACATTATCATGACTTCACCACCTGTGGCCTGATAGACATTATCATGACTTCCTCACCTGTGGCCTGATAGACGACATTATCATGACTTCCTCACCTGGACCTGATAGATGACATTACAGACTTCACCACCTGTGACCTGATAGACAACATTATCATGACTTCACCACCTGTGGCCCGATAGATGACATTATCATGACTTCATCACCTGTGACCTGATAGACATTATCATGACTTCACCACCTGTGACCTGACAGATGACATTATCATGACTTCCTCACCTGTGACCTGATAGATGACATTATGACTTCACCACCTGTGACCTGATATATGACATTATCATGACTTTACCACCTGTGACCCGATAGATGACATTATCATGACTTCATCACCTTTGACCTGATAGGTGACATTATCATGACTTCATCACCTGTGACCTGATATATGACATTATCATGACTTCACCACCTGTGGCCCGATAGATGACATTATCATGACTTCATCACCTGTGACCTGATAAGACAACATTATCATGACTTCACTACCTGTGACCTGATAGATGACATTATCATGACTTCCTCACCTGTGACCTGATAGATGACATTATCATGACTTCACCACCTGTGACCTGATAGACATTATCATGACTTCATCACCTGTCACCCGATAGATGACATTATCATGACTTCCTCACCTGTGACCTGATAGATGACATTATCATGACTTCATCACCTTTGGCCCGATACATGACATTATCATGACTTCACCACCTGTGACCTGATAGACATTATCATGACTTCATCACCTGTGACCTGATAGACAACATTATCATGACTTCACCACCTGTGACCTGATAGATGACATTATCATGACTTTACCACCTGTGACCTGATAGACAACATTATCATGACTTCATCACCTGTGACCTGATAGACAACATTATCATGACTTCATCACCTGTGACCTGATAACATTATCATGACTTCACCACCTGTGGCCCGATATATGACATTATCATGGTCAACACTTATATCAAAGTGAACTGTGATCAGAAATGAGATGTATTACATCAAGGTGAACTGTGATCAGAAGTGAGATGTATTATATCAAGGTAAACTGTGATCAGAAGTGAGATGTACTACATCAAAGTGAACTGTGATCAGAAGTGAGATGTATTACATCAAGGTGAACTGTGATCAGAAGTCAGATGTATTAACATCAAGGTGAACTGTGATCAGAAGTGAGATGACTACTCAAGGTGAACTGTGATCAAAGTGAGATGTATTACATCAAGGTGAACTGTGATCAGAAGTGAGATGTATTACATCAAGGTGAACTGTGATCAGAAGTGAGATGTATTACATCAAGGTGAACTGTGATCAGAAGTGAGATATATATACATCAAGGTGAACTGTGATCAGAAGTGAGATGTATTATATCAAGGTGAACTGTGATCAGAAGTGAGATGTATTGCATCAAGGTGAACTGTGATCAGAAGTGCGATGTATTACATCAAGGTGAACTGTGATCAGAAGTGAGATGTATTACATCAAGGTGAACTGTGATCAGAAGTGAGATGTACTACTATCAAGGTGAACTGTGATCAGAAGTGAGATGTATTACATCAAGGTGAACTGTGATCAGAAGTGAGATGTATTATATCAAGGTGAACTGTGATCAGAAGTGAGATGCGTCTAAATCAGTCGTGTTGACATGGACATGCATGTGCATGTCGTGTCTGTGTGTGTTTCTGTGGCATTATGTGTGAATAAGCAGAGTCTGTGTTTCTTCATCTGAAAGCATGTCTGGAAGGGTGTGTATACAAATGCAAATACCTGCAAGCACCTGCATACACATGTGACCACTCATGAGTCCTGCTGAGCTAACAAAACTGCTTCCTCTAGATGGGGCGGACTGGAACCATGAGCGTTGGGGGTCACGGATCAGATGTGACTCACAGTTCTAAGGCCACCGGTCCCTCCCTGATCTCGTCCTCTCCAGGCAGGCCCAGCACCGCGTGCTGACTGTCTGCTTCTTGGGCTTGTAGGCTTCAGCTCAAAGAACACAGCAAACCCTGCCCAACACCGTCAGCACAGTCGGGTGTGCACATCACAGCAAGAAAAATATTTGAACAATAGCTCCCAATAATTCACGATTTTGAACACATGGCTTTTCATATGTACCGCACCGGGGATTTTACTTTCCTTGAGAAAAACTTTTTCTCATACACTAGGAGGGTAATTAAAAAACCAGACCTCTGTCGTGGTTGAATGGACCAAACCAAATTTTTAAAGGGAGACAAAAAAAAAAAAAAAAAAAAAAAGAAGAAAAAAAATGCCCTGTAACTTAAAAAAACAAAATCGGTATGCTTTCACAAATTTTTTTGAAATTATTGGACAAGTCAGTTTATGATAGAGTAAAAATTATTTCTTTTTAAAAGGGGAGGTAATGGTATGGATGGACTAAAAAAAAAACTTCCTATGTAATTTTTTTCCTTTGGACAGGATCAAAAAAAAACCCAAAAAAAAAAAAACAAAAAAAAAAGAAATGTCCAGTTTATACTTTTAAAGATTTAAAACTCTGGAAAAAATTTACAGTTATTAATTATAAGACAATTTTTGGCGTTTAGTTAATGGAAAATTTTTTTAATGACCACGTTGGGTCGTGACCTGCTGTCTGTCCGTTCCACTTCAACTTAATGGGTTTCCCCCTGGGGGTTTGCTCCCCCTTCCACCAAGCCGGGGCCCCGGGTTTTGTACCGGTTTTAATTTTACTGACAGATCAAAATCCGTGGGGAAAAAAAGACCCTTTGTGAAGGCCAGTAATAAAAGCTTTTGGGAAAGTAGGATGAAGTGTTTCCGCAGTAAAAAAAGAAAAACCCCCAACTGTGTTTCAACCTCTGCCTTTAAACTTTTTAAAAACGGGCTGGCCAACCTTTTTGTTTCCTTAAACCCGATTTTGTTCACAGAGCAAGAAGGGAGAGGGGCATACCTTCACCCTTTTACTATTTGGGGTTCCTTTGGCAGATTGAAGGCATTTTTCACCCGGATGCTATTGGTTCATCACCCGCTTTTTAAGGGTGGGTGTCGTCTACATCTTTCACAGGGGCCACAGGCTGGCTAATTGTCACTGTGAGGACACCTGACAGGGGGGGTTCTTTTACAGGTAATGTGCAGTGGCAAAAAGACGATCACTCAAACCCCACACCCCCAACCCCAAGAGGAAGATTTTTGACAAATTTTTTTTCCCAATACAATCATTCACTCACACTAGCACTAAAGAGGGGATAGGGGGTCATAACAAAGAAGAGAAAAGTTTAGCTGAGAAAATTGGGATATGGGCCCAAAAACAAAGAAGAAAAAAGATAGTGAGAGATTGGGATATGGGTATAACAAAGAAGAAAAAAAAGAAAAGCTGGAGTTTTGGGGATAGGGGTCAAAACAAAGAAGAAAAAAGAAGTGAGAGATTGGGATAGGGGTTAAAACAAAGACGAGAAAAATAGCTGAGGATGAAAAAAAAAAAAAAGGAAAAAAAAAATGGGGGCAAGAAGAGAAAGGCACTTTTTCAGCACAAATAAACTTGGGGGAAAAAAGTAAATTGAATAAAAACCCCCAAAAAAAACCCCCCCAATTTACCCCGGTTCCCGCTATTGCCCCCCAACCTAACCCACTAAACCACCAAAAAATTTTCAGCACAAGGGACAAAAAAAGACATTTTTAGAAAAAAGCTTATCCAACAGGACCAAATAACCCAGGGGTTAAAAACAAATAAACCAAAAATAAAAAAAAAAAAAACAAAAAACAACAAAACGAATCAGTGCCCCGGCCCTTTGACCCACGACACGCACCCAAACCCAAAACCCACACCCCAGACACGACATTTAAAACTCGGCCCAGGGCTCCGGGGAGGTTCCTGAGGGAGGGGGATCCGGGAGAGGGGGGGCCCGCTCTTTAGTATGCTGGTTTTCCCGCCCGAGGTGAAACAAGTTCCCACCGTCCCCCGGTGGGGGAAACGACGGTCCCCTGGACACAAGATGACTGGGGGCCCGGGTTTAAACTGGTCGCCCAAGCCAGCCGTGAAGTAAGTGTCCCACCAGACCACAGGTTTGGGGAAACGACTGGTGCCTGGACTCAAGATGACTGCAGGGTCCGATGATGCTGGTCGTCCAGCCAGCCCAAGACCGGAGCTGCAGCTTAAGAAAAAGGGCACAAAATAACCGCCCTACGGCGGAGATCAGTCTCAGATGATAAGTTATCATCCTATAGTCCTTGTCAGTGTGTGGCAACATAGTGGGTCCGGCAGTGCGTCAGTGCGAAGGGTCACTGTCACGAGTTTGTCACGAGGCCTATGACGATTGGCCTATCTTGGCTGGTGGAATTATTCATTTATTCATTGTCGTTGTTGTTGTCGGTATCCGTCCCTTAATGTGGCTTGTGGTGCGTTTGCACCTTAATGTCGTTCAGCTCAGGTTAGGTTTACTTTCTCTCTCTCTCTCTCTCTAATTCCACTGCCCGTGCAATTCATCCTGCAGGATCACGGGTGGCTGGTACCTTTCGCTTGAACTGGCTGTCTCTATCGCCTCTCGCCTGTCTTGTAACCTGCCGCACGTGCATCATTCCTCTTAGGCTTGAGGTATGCTCACGGTGACGTAGCGTGGCATGTTGGCTGCCATCGTTGAGGGGGTTTTCTCTTCACTCGAGCGGAAGAGTCCCTGAGAGCGCCTGCTCTGTTTTTGGTTCTACACCACTTGTCGAAGGTACGGTCGGTACCTTCATCCCTACAGTCGGCCTGTAGGGGAGGGACATCACATCACGTCATCTCTTTTCCGCATCTGCTCTGCTGTCCTCTCGACCGGACAGAGGGTAGAGAGTCGCTTGACACCGCCACTGGGTCAACCACGGGTAGCTGGTAAGCATCAGTTTCGTGGTTTGTTTGTTGTTTTTTGTTAGCCGACTAATTTTCTCTTTTGCGCAATTTCTTTGGTTTTCAAAATTATAAAAGAATATTGTTTGAGACCACTTTTTTTCTGGTTAATTCAATCTTTAACCTGGCCAGTCAAAATTATATCCAAAAGTCTTTCTCCTTTTTATGCATCTGGTGATGCGGTAGTCGGTGGGATGGGGGAGAACCTGTGATTTAGGGTTGGAACTTGCTTGGTTCTCGCTCGTCGCCCCTGTCACAATTGCCGGTCTCGTATTCTTCGGCCACCGTCTGTTTGTGTGTGCAAGGGGAACGAGTTTTATGTTTGCGAGCGTGCGTACGCATGATTAGTCGTTTGGATGCGTGGTTGGAGAATTGTGTCATTTTGAAATGTTGCTATAAAAATGTGGGGATAATTGTGCCATTGAATTATTATTATTTGCAATGTGGTGGCAGTCATAAAACAATGGTTGCTGTATTAGTTCAGTTCCTAAGAAAGGAAAATGTTGAACGTGAGTGAGGAAGATGAAGATATAATTTGTGTGTTTAGCCTGCGAATGTAATCTCTCTTACCTGCTTCGTGTGAAGAGACCTTTAGCGAACATTCCTCAGTTGGTTTGTTTACTGTGTTATGCTCAGGTCTGTGTCGAGCTGGTGCGGTGAATGTATTTAGAAAACCTCCCCTCGCCCATCATGCGAAGGGCTGTTAGGATTGACAGCATAGCTAGACTGTACTGACAGCAGGGTTCCAGTACCCTTCCTTCTTTCCTTCCAGTTCCTTCCGTGTCCTCTCCTCCCGGGGGGATTCACCCGAAGCTTGCGCTGTTGGGGGCCACGCACTGGTTGAGGAGCACAAGGACTTTGCTGGAGGATCCCGACCCCTGTCCGGGACCTTCAGCGACAAGCCTCGTCCCACGGGACGCGTTCTCCGCGGTTTTCGGACCTCCTACAGCCCGTGTCACCAGTGTGGTTCGTTGTGCGTCGTGCCATTCGGGTGTGTGTGTGTCAATGGTGTCGGCGTCGAAAGACACTTTGTCAGGAACCGACCCGGTTTGGGGCACTTGGTGCGACTCGGTGCTCACAGTGGACTTTGGGGAGGCAGGGTGTGGGGGAACCACATGAAGCACGGAAGGGAATGCGTGCTGGAAATCCTTATTTAAGATTATAGTTATATTGTGTGCGTTGAAATGTTTGTTTGCGACTATGGGTATGTCGTGTGTGTTGAAAATGCTTAATTGTGTGTATGTCGTGAGTGTTAAATGCTTGAGTGTGATTGTGCATGTGTGTGTGTTGGAATGCTTATTTGTGACTATTGTGCATGTTGTGTGTTGGAATGCTTATTTGTGACTATGTGTGTGTTGGTGTGAATAAATGGGGTGTTGTATCGTAATCTTTCTTGTGTGGTCTCTTGCGGGGCGGGTGAGTTCAGTCACTCCCTTCACTCCCATCTAGACCGATCCTGTCAGGGCAGACCTCCAGGGGTCTGTCGTGACAGTCACAATGCCGTAATCAGGTCAACAATGTCTTTGTCACTTATAAAGGGCAAATAAACTATAATAACTTTTCCCTTTTCTTTTGCTTTTATTTGACCTGTAATAAGGATAACTTCCTTAGTCAAAATCTCCAATGAATAAAACGATTAGAAGCCATCCACACGTCTGTCACACAAACATATAAGACAAGGACACAACGAGAACAGAACCACATGTGGGGCGATACGGCAGGAATTCCACCTCCGGGGTCTAAATGTTTAGCCTTTCGCACGCTCATTCTTTCCCCCGAACGTTCGGCTTAAGCAAAAGAAAATGAAACAAAAATTTCGGATTCCTTCCGGCCCAATCAATTGAGCGAAATAAGCATTGACTCAGCCTGTGTAATCAAAACAACAACCGCTCCTTTGCCCCGGAATAAAGGGTTTTCCATATATAAGAAAATTTCAACTTTTCCCAAAAGAAACAAAAACCCCAAGCCGCAAAGGACCGAAAACACTTTTAAGAAAATCTTCTAACTTTCTACAAAAAGACCTATCCGATACATTTCCAACCGCTCCCCTTCTTGGAGCATTTAAACACACAAAAAGGGGTCCGACCCAAAAAGCACATAAGCCCCCAAACCACACGAAGGGGATCAAAAAAGAGGGCCAGCAGCAGAGAAGAGATCTCTCCGACTCACGGTCCGCCAAGAGTCCCCCCCCAACACCAAACCAAATGGCAACGGGTAACAAAACAGCCACCTGTGCACCTGACATCACTATGAACCAGGGAAAACGAAAAAAACAGAAAAAAAAGCTTTAAAAGAAAAAAAAAAAAGGGAAAATATTGGAGGATGGAGGAAAATGCAGGGATAGCGCACCCGGGATGACACAAAAACCACTGGGCAACCCGGCCCAGAGTAAAGATGTCACTGGAAAAACCCCCCTTTATATGGTTTTTAGAAAAACGTTTTCTTCCAAACAAAGTATTTACGTCCGGACACTGGCTGTCATCTACATGCTGTTCCCCAGGCGGCTGTCAGCTACTGCTGTTCACAGCGGCGTCAGATACCGCTGTTCACGGGGGCGTCTCTACATCTTTCACAGGCGGGGCATCACCCCTTTTTCACAGGGTACAGGGTGGCTTCAACAAGCGTTCAAAAAGCTGGTGTCAGACACCTGCGTTCACGGGTCACAGGCTGGCTCTTTAAACCCGTTCAAAGGCTGGCTGTCGACTACCCCTGTTCACGGGTGGCTGCAGACACATCGTTCACAGGTGGCTTCTTTTATCTGCTTTCACAGGCTGGCTGTCAGTCTACCTGCCCGGGGTTTACAGGCTGGCTGTCAGCACATGCTGTTCACGGGTGCTCTCGACTACTCTTTCACGGTGGCTGTCATCTACATGCTTTCACAGGGGGCTGTCGACTACATCTGTTCCCGGCGGCTGTCATCTCCTGCTGTTTACAAAGGGGGGCTGTCAGACTACTGCGTTCACAGGCTGGCGCAGACACCTCGTTCACAGCTGGGTCAAATACCTCGTTTCCGGGGGCTGTCGACACCTGCGTTCACAGGCTGGGTGAGTCTACTGCGTTCACAGGGTCACAGGCTGGCTGTCAACTCATGCTGTTTCACAGGCTGGCTGTAACTATGCGTTCACAGCTGGCTGCCAACTACCCGCGTTCACAGGGTCACAGGCGGGTGCAGTCTACTCTTTCACGCGGCTGTCAGACAAACCCGCGTTCACAGGGGTGCTGTCAAACCTGCGTTTAAAGGCTGGCTGTCAGCTACCTCTTTTACAGGCTGGCTGTCAGCTACACTTTCACAGGCTGGGTTTTAACATGGTTTTTCAGGCGGCTGTCAACTACCGCTGTTTTACAGGTTGGCTGTCAGACTACATGTGTTCACAGGTTGGCTTCAGTCTACATGCAGTTCACGGCCAGGCTGTCAGCTACTGCTGTTCACAGGCTGGCTGTCAGACTACATGCTGTTCACAGGTGGCTGTGAGACTACCTGCTGTTCACAGGCTGGCTGTCAACTACCTGCTGTTCACAGGGTCACAGGCTGGCTGTCAGTCTACATGCTGTTCACAGGCTGGCTGTCAGACTACCTGCTGTTCACAGGCTGGCTGTCAGACTACCTGCTGTTCACAGGCTGGCTGTCAGACTACATGCCGTTCACAGGCTGGCTGTCAGACTACCTGCTGTTCACAGGCGGCTGTCAGACTACATGCTGTTCACAGGCTGACTGTCAGACACATGCTGTTCACAGGCTGGCTGTCAGTCTACAGCTGTTCACGGGCTGGCTGTCAGACTACATGCTGTTCACAGGCTGGCTGTCAGTCTCCCTGCTTTTCACAGGCTGGCGGTCAGTCTACCTGCTGTTCACAGGCTGGCTGTCAGACTACATGCTGTTCACAGGCTGGCTGTCAGACTCCCCTGCTGTTCACAGGCTGGCTGTCAGACTACCTGCTGTTCACAGCGGGCTGTCAGACTACCTGCTGTTCACAGGCTGGCTGTCAGTCTAAATGCTGTTCACAGGGTCACAGGCTGGCTGTCAGACTACATGCTGTTCACAGGCTGGCTGTGAGCCTACCTCTGTTCACGGGCGGCTGTCAGACTACCTGCTGTTCACAGGCGGGGCTGTCAGTCTACATGCTGTTCACAGGCTGGCGGGTCAGACTACCTGCTGTTCAAGGCTGGCTGTCAGACTACCTGCTGTTCACAGGCGGGCTGTCAGACTACCTGCTGTTCACAGGCTGGCTGTCAGACAAACCTGCTGTTCACAGGGTCACAGGCTGGCTGTCGTCTACATGCTGTTCACAGGTGGCTGTCAGTATACCTGCTTTTCACAAGGCTGCTGTTAGTCTACCTGCTGTTCACAGGCTGGCTGTCAGACTACCTGCTGTTCACAGGCGGGGCTGTCAGAATACATGCTGTTCACAGCTGGCTTTCAGATGCATGCTGTTCACAGGCTGCTGTCAGACTACCTGCTGTTCACAGGTTTTTGGCTGTCAGACTATGCTGTTCACAGCTGGGCTGTCAGTCTACATGCTGTTCACAGGCTGGCTGTCAGACTACATGCTGTTCACAGGCTGGCTGTCAGACTACATGCTGTTCACAGGGTCAACAGGCTGGCTGTCAGACTACATGCGTTCACAGGCTGGCTGTCAGTCTACATGCTGTTCACAGGCTGGCTGTCAGACACATGCTGTTCACAGGCTGGCTGTCAGACTACCTGCTGTTCACAGGCTGGCTGTCAGTACTACCTGCTGTTCACAGGCTGGCTGTCAGTCTACATGCTGTCACAGGCTGGCTGTCTGTCTACATGCTGTTGACAGGGGGGCTGTCAGTCTACATGTTGTTCACAGGGTCACAGGCTGGCTGTCAGACTACATGCTGTTCACAGGCTGGCTGTCAGTCTACATGCTGTTCCAGGGTCACAGGCTGGCTGTCAGACTCATGCTGTTCACAGGCTGGCTGTCAGTCTACATGCTGTTCACAGGGTCACAGGCTGGCTGTCGAACTACATGCTGTTCACAGGCTGGCTGTCAGACTACCTGCTGTTCACAGGCTGGCTGTCAGACTACCTGCTGTTCACAGGGTCACAGGCTGGCTGTCAGTCTACCTGCTGTTCACAATCTGGCTGACAGTCCACAACACTTTGCCACTAACAGTCATAATTGTCCGTTTGAAGCACGCACACACCAGATAGGCACGAACAACTGGCCTTGTCTTCAGTGCCAAAAAGTCCAAGAACCTGTTGAGTGGGAAACATCAACCTCCCACAGATGTTTTCGTTAATCAGAAAAAAGCTGATGTGTAGAGAACTTCCCTTACTGAAGCAGCTCCATCAACAACTTGAATGACCTTCGCTATGAAGCATCTCTTCAGGAAGGCATCTGCAGATTTCAGTCAGCTACACAAAATGTCAAAAAATACGAAATTATCCCTATGACCCTGATTAGACCAAGCTTGAATAAACAGAGCCAAATCATACAATGGCACATGAAGTGGACTGACAAGAACACTGGACAATTGTTGCTTTCAGCTGCATTGACAGATACTGAATATTACTGTAGATCATCTTTATGAGTTGGTTTCTGCAGTTTTAGTGCAAAAACTAACCGAATCAACATACACAATACATTGGAGTGTAAGATGATGTTGCTTATAGCCCAGCCGACTGCAAAGGGCCACATCAGGGCTGTACATTGGAGTGTAAGACTAGTCAAATTTGTGGGAAAAAAAATATTACTTTTTGAATATTGAGGTACAAAGATAAAGATGATGGAACACAGGAAACTTTCCATTTATTCACAATTTCCAGAACTATGAACATACAATGTATGAGCAATCTCAGCATACTTACTCTTTTCCTTTGTAAGACATCTTACTGACAAAAATGAATGTCATGAAGGAAAAACAGATCGACGAAAAGAGAGGGAGAAAAGGAGGACTAAGGTTCGAGTTACTAAAACACTAGGGACACTTTCTGACCTGGTGGAAGGCTCTCGATGGCTTTCTGAATGTGGACCGCCAACAGAAGACGATGCAGCTGTCCTGTTTTTCCTGTGCGGGAGGGGTGTCCTGAGCCACCGTCTGTCCTGGCCCTGGCTGGTCTCTCACCCACAGTGCAGTCACCATGGTAACACTCACACTTACAGCACCATCACTGTGAGCCAGTGCACGCACATGTACATAGAAACCCCACTTATACACATACATAGAAAAAACCACTTATCCCCATACATAGAAACACCCACTTATACACATACACAGAAACACCACTTATACACAAACATGTACATAGAAAACACCACTTATACACAAACATCTTACATGTACATAGAAAACCACTTATCACATACTGAAACACCACTTATACACTACACAGAAACACCACTTATACACAAACATGTACATAGAAACCCCCATTTACACACATACATAAAAACACCACTTATACACATACATAGAAACACCACTTATACACATACATAGAAACACCACTTATACACAAACACGTACATGAAACACCCTTTTACACACATACATGTACATAGAACACCACTAAAACACTATACATAGAAACACCACTTATACACATACACAGAAAACACCACTTATACACAAACATGTACATAGAAACACCACTTATACACATACATAGAAACCACCACTTTATACACAAACATTGTCACACTGTCACTCTTGCATACCCGCATTCAGACAGCATTTACTCCATACGCACACGCAATCTTTCCAATCACCCAAAAAGGAGCACTACCGAATGTTTTTTTTCCCTCCCCCTCTCCTTCAGGGAAAACACTTTACTAAGTCACAACAACAACTTGTAAACAGATTTTACACCTGTATCTCTCTCCGCATGAGAGACAAAAATCTGCAAAAATGTATCTCTCCTCACACCAAAGACAAATCATCTTCACACATGTATCTCTCCTCACACCGAGAGATAAAATAATCTCTTCACACATGTATCTCTCCTCACACCGAGAGATAAAATAATCTAGTTCCGCTTCTATTAAGCTATGGCCTTCACATTCCGTTATCCCAAAATTCCGGACCAGGAGAATACTTTAACTCCCGTAATCACTGAGGCCCCTGCCTGCCTCAAGTAAAAGCTTCCTGCTTTCCTTCCCTGTCTCCCTCTCGAGACAATATACTGCCCCCTCGAAATTCTCTTGTCCTGGAGTAGAGTCTCGACTTCTCTTCCGCGACTTCTTCTGTCTCTTGCGAAATGACGAGCTTCAACTCCTCTCCCTGGAGTTGGTACTGGCTGGGGCTAAAACTAACCGGTGTGTTCCCACACCATGGCCATCTTCAACCACCTCACGGGGTGAAAGATGAAGGTGAAGGGCGAAGGGAAAAGGGGTGAAGGGCTGAAACACGAAAAAGGTTCGTGTAAGTAACCTGCTTCTCAATTCAACATATGAATTCTTTCTCTTTTCTTTAAGTTTTTCCCCCTGTAGCTTTCCCAACTATCTATCGCTCACCTGGTAATGACTGGTCAGCAAAGAGGCCCCACCGTCTGACGGTTCGAGTCTCTAGGCCATCTGCTGGGTTAAAAAACTGACTCTTTCCCCCCTTCTCCTAGTGAGTGCATACTCAGTGTTCAAAACACATGACAGCCCCTTTTACCTTACCAGCCCTTGTTAAACTATTCACTCAGTGGTCACTTTCCCCAATAAACCACATTCGTTTCTTGAATGAGTCATATTCACAATTTTTTTGGGGGACGCCCTACACTTAGTCAACCCAATGAATATTCTTCCTTTAATTGTGGCACGGGGAAATGATTATATCACTATACAATGTGATGGAGCGTCACATGCCTTGATGTGAGGCTACGTCACATGACACCCCCAACCTGGGATGAAAAATTTTCTCCAAAAAATTTTTTAAAGGATATACAACTTCATTTAAAACACATCTTCAGCCATGAATCTCAAAATGTGAAAACCACCCGCACATGATTCACCAAATTAATAATCAACGTATAGAATAAATTCACCATGATCCACCATAATAGCATATTTCAAACTTTCAATCTTTTTTAAAAAAAAAAACATTCAAAATTGATCCCCCATATTTCCAAAAGATACATTTCACAAATTACATGGATAAAACAATTAGGGATACAACAATTCAAAGCACCAATTGTGTTCATACATTAAGATGTGAAGCACATTTTCCCTTGATCTTTGTCTCACATCATATGTTTCAAAACCCTCATGAAAAAGAGAATATTTCCAAGTGAAAAATGTTTCTCAATAGACATGTAAACAAAATAAACATAGTTTAAACATAGTTTCTTTTCCCACATGTAGTGTTATAGTCCATTGAAAAGTCACCTGCTTTCCATTGTTGACATTGACAAATGAAAACAATTGGTTTGTCTCATTGCACAATCAAACATGTATATATACATTTCTAAAGAGTTATTTGCTCATCAACATACATATATATTCATCTTCACAAGCAAATTAAACATAAATAGTACTTGTTTTTTTTCCATTGTTTACCAAAGAATAAAATATGTATTACAACAATCAAGTAGTTGTTGCTTGCAAAACATATAGTCACTTCAATAAGCAAATTATGCATAAATACCATTTGATTTAAATCGTCAGTAGCATACAAGCACCGCAAAAGTGATCACACCGTAATCATTAAGAAAGCAAAAACGGGAATAGTCTTTCCCTTGAAGACATTACATTTGTCCATGAATATTCACGCACTGACAACAAATCTGCCATGACATTTGTGTTCCAGGAAACTGGTTCAACAGTAAACGGGAAATTCCTGCAATGCCAAAGACCATCTTAATAACCTGCTGTTCTTAGTCTTTGCGATTTCAAACGTCAGTGGCCTATGGTCAGTCTGTAACTGAAACTTTCTTCCAGTCAAAAACCTGGCGAACTTCTCACATGCCCATACAATAGCCAAGCACTCTCTCTCAATAGTGGGTATTTCTCCTGTGTCTTTGAGAACTTCTTACTGGCGTATTCCCACTGGATGTAATAAAGCACTTTTTTCCTGCAACAGTACCGCCCCATTCCTTTAGAACTGGCACAGTTCTAAAAAAAAAGTCTTCTGAGAGGGAGGGTAACAATAGAACAGGAAATGAGTTGAGGGTTTTCTGAACACACTCCAAAGCCTTCTGGCACTCATCAGACCACACAATAATTTTGTTCTTCGTCCCTTTCGTCAGTTCAGTAAAAGGGGCCGTCAGGGACGCAAAAGTGGGGTACATATCGTCTATAGAAAGACAACAATCGATGGTGACCTGATCTGTTTCTTTGTAGTGGGTTTGTGTAAGGATAAAATCTTTTCCACTTTTTTTCCCTCTGGCATCATTTTTCCCACTGAAATAGTGTGACCCAAAAACTCGAGAGTTTGAAAACCGGCACGAATTTTTGATGGCCTTGCAGTCAAACCAAAACTTCTGAGTCTGCAAAAAACAGCTCGTAATTTTGAAAGGAGGTCACCCCAAATGACCTTGCAGCCAAAAAAAATGTCATCAAAAAAAACGACTGCACCACATTCATGGAGTTTCAGGGCTCGCATCATTCTGGCAAAAGAAGCTGGGGCTTTTTGCAAACCAAATGGCATTTTTCGTCCACTGGAAAAGACCAAAGGTGTTTGAAACGCTGCTTTCCTTGTCGCTTCAGCCATTGGAATCTGCCAGAACCCTTTAGTCAAGTCTACTTTCACAAAATACTTTCCTTCTGAGAGCTGACACAGAAGTTCTTCAATGTCTGGGATAGGCCGCATCGAACACAGTGATTATTTACTTTTCTGTAATCGATGCAGAAACGCACTGATCCATCAGGTTTGTCCACCAATACCACTGGTGACTGTACGGAGATGTAAAAGGGTTCTATCACCTTAAATCCGCTTTTACATTGATTTCTCTCTCAACCACCTCTTTTTTTGCAAAGGGGAGGGGGTATGGTCGGTTCGCACTGGTATTTCAGAAGTTAACTGAATACTAGGGGGTTCAATACCAGTTACTGTACCTGGGGTATCCGTCAACACATCCTGAAGTCTTTCAAAATGTCTTTGAGCGTTCTGTTTGACTTGTAACAAATCATTGGACAAACCACATCCTCATAGGTTTCACCTTTGATAGACAGAATAGGGAGGGTACAACATCATCTGCACTGGTAGTTTGTTAACACTCCTACATTTGCGTTTTCCTAACCTTTGATCTGTCCCTGTACGTTACATTGGTACAAATTCATCACATGTAATGTCTGTCATGTTGACATCAGTTTCTGACACAGGACATATCCACTCAACTGACTGGTTGAGGCAACATTTGTACGTTCAACATACTTCTTCAACATGTTCACATGAAATACCTTCTCAGTGTTTGCCATTTTGATCTTATAATTTACTTTCAGAAAGTTTTTCGACCACCTGAAAAGGCCCCTTTCCCCCATAACACAAAGCTTGTTTATGTTCATTCAGTTAGTAGCACAAGGACTTTATCCCCTACACTGAAGGAACGTGCCTTTGCTTTTCTGTCTGCAAAGACCTTGTACACATCTGTTTTCCTATCAGCTGACTGTTGAGCAAGCTCACATGCACCCTTTCAAACGATTATGCAGTTCATAAACGTATTGGTAAACAGTTTTACTGTCAGGTATGTCCGTCTTTTCCGTCCATTGTGTCATCAACAGATCCAAAGGTCCCTTGGTGAGTGTCCAAAAAGAAGCTCAAATGGTGAGAATCCCAGCGTTTCGTTTCGGCATTTCCCCGTATGCAAAAAGCAAAGCCCGGGATGAAACGATCCCATTCCCGGGGCACCTGCCTTGCAACCTTTCTCAACATGGACTTTAACGTTCCATGAAACGGTCCAACCATGCCATTTCGATTGGGGATGTATGGCGTGGTTGAAATGGAAGAGATGACAACAGTCTGTAAATTCTCTCATGAGATCAGAATGAATTTCGTTCCACAATCCGAGAGAATTTCGTCTGGAAGCACCACTCTGGAAAAAATTGCAAGTAAGGCTTCAGCGACAGATACTGTATCAATTTTCTTCAGTGGGAAACGCTTCTGGATACCTTGTTGCTGTATTTCCCCAAAGTCAAGATTAGCGATATCCCGAAGAAGACGTGGTAGCGGTCCAACAAGATCAATAGCTACCTTCCGAAATGGAACGGGGAAAAGAGAGGCATTTTGTGCAAAGGTGCACATGGGGCGCGACCTTTCTGAGATGTCTTTGGCAGATGTCACATGAGCGGCAGTATTTCGTAACTCCCTTTGTGACCACCCGGCCAATAAAAAGAATCAAGAACTCTCTTTAATGTTTTTTTGATTCCGCAGTGACCAGCGAACAATGCATCATGAGCCGGTGCAGTACTGTTTCTCTAAGTGGTTTTGGGAAACCCCAACTTGTCTGTTGTCCTGTCCCCGGGTACAACCTGTAGAGAATGTCAGAGTCCGTATGTACGTTGGTTTGTCCGTTGGTACGTCATGACAGTCTGTTTAGCAGCAGAAAGTATTGTCGTCAGCGTCTCGTCTTTTCCCTGCATTTCTTTTAATCATCTGGGTTTAAACTGGATTTCATCCAGTTTTGAGACTTTTAGCGCTTTGTAGCCTTTCCTGCCTATGACGTTTGATCTAGTACTCACAAGACAAGAACAAAAGACCTCCAGCACCACCATGTACTGTAGCGACACCTGGCAAATTGCCCAAGATCAAGTTCGCAGACTGAGTTATCAATAACACAGGCGGTAAGAAACCGGAGTAGTACGGGGTATCGACTGAAAATTTTTTGCCAGCGGAAACGTTTCAATCTTGCCTCCAAAAACCTACACTTTTTGGGCAGTGTTTTAGATATGGTCTTGAAGCACGAAAAATTTCCGTAACCAGCATAGTGCAAACCCAGTGTCTCGCAAACCGAAGCCTGCAAACCATTGATGGGCTCCGTTTTCTAACAAACCCGTCCATCAACAGATTGATCTGGTGCCAAAACAAGGCCTTCTTCACAATCAGTGGAGACTAATGCGGGTTTTGAATCATTTGGTTTGAAAGGGCAATTTTTCCTCAAATGGAACTGCCATCACAAAAGAAACATTTGCATTTTCTGATCGGCAGCCGACGATTTTGTGAACTTCTGTTCTGTCCACGAACTTGGCCCAAAAGGTCTACGTGGTGGTCGCTGTCCACGACCTCGGAACGTTTGCTGAGGGGTAACGGGTCTTTCCGGCGGTGAGTACTGGAAATTTACGAAAGTCACTCGAACCGCGGAAAGATCCCGTCCGTTCCTAGGATAGGTATATCCTTGAGGACTCAAAAATGACCCCCGATTTCCTTTCCGTAACTTCCCTGTCCCCGATGGGATAGTACATGACGCATGAGACTCAAAGATGGAAAATTCTCCTTTCCTAGCCACGCCCTTATCTGGGTGAGCGATACAATACTGATCAGCCATCTGACCAATTCCTCCACGTTTTCAAATTGCCTTTCTTTAAGGAAAGTGGCCAGATCTTTGCTCACGCTCTGGAAAAGTTGTTCTCTAAGAAGGAGATCTCGCAGTGATTGAAAAGTTTTGTTCGTTTTAGACAAATCGAACCATCGATCCAAACAATGACTCATACGGATCAGAACGTGGAAACGATTCTCCTTTTTCAGGGCGCACAGAACGGAAACGTTCGTGAAAACGATCAGCAGAACATTTTAAATTTCTTGAGGAGTTCTTCTTTCAACTGATCCCAAGTTAAAATTTTGTTTCGCCGCGAGTGTGTGGTACAGTGTCCCAAAACGCTACCCTTAAACAACGACGCAATATACAATGTCCCCCTTTTCCTTTGGCCAACCACAAGACGTTGCGTGACTTTCAAATCGGAAAAGAAAACTATCAATGTCATCCGTTTTTTTTTCCCCAAAAGGTGGCAACTTGGAATATATGCCGCTTTTGGTTTAGGCATGGCTGCGGAACCGACTGTTGGAGGTTCTCTCGATGCCTGTATTCTTCTAATTTCAGCATCAGTTTTCTAATTCTAACTGCCTCAACTTAAATTGACGTTCTTCAGCTTCAGCTTCCCTCTGTAATCTTTTTTCTTCAATTTCAGCTTCCCTCTGTAGTTTATTTTCTTCGCTTCAGCTTCCTCTGTAATCTTTTTTCTTCAATTTTCAGCTTCCCTCTGTAATCTTTTTTCTTCAATTTCAGCTTCCCTCTGTAGTTTATTTTCTTCAGCTTCCCTCTGTAGTTTTATTTTTTTCAGCTTCCCTCTGTAGTTTATTTTCTTCAGCTTCAGCTTCCCCCTGTAATTTATTTTCTTCTCTCTCTCTTAGCTGTCTGCCCTATCTGTGCATTGTTGCACATAGTTAGTAATTTTTCTCCCTCAAAACCCAAAACGTTCCGCTTGTTTAACATATTTATCAAATCTTTCCCTAATGAATCGTCAGATATAAACACCAAACAATCTCAAAGTATGAATAAAAATAAGGCGATATATGATGATATTATGTTTCACAAAACCGTAATTATAGTATATACAAATACAGAAATTTAATTTCCGGTGTAAACAAAAACAGCTTACTTAAACAGGGTAGATATGAAATCCAGGGAATGTATTTTTTCCAAAAAAAATAATTTGCAAATTTTCAAAACAAAATGAAGTTTAATACAAAACTGTTTTCCCTAAGAAAGAAAAAAAAAAAATAAACACAATAAAGTTTTTTTTTTTAAAATAAATTCTTATAAAGTTTAAGTTCTCAAATGTTCTTGTTGTCAGTCTTTCTTTCTTACTTAAAATTTCAACGAAATTTTCAAAACAAATGTACCGCCTTATACAAAAAATGAATATAAATTTACAAAACAAATGGAAACACAAACAATTAAAGAGGGAAAAAACACAAACTAGCGGAAATCCTACCTAAAAAATGAAAATGTTTGAAAAGAAAAATTGATAGGAGCTTATTGAGGAGAAGGTTTAAGAGATTTTGAAAAGGGGTGAAAAGGAAATGAAAGGATACACAGGACCGGAATAGTGAGCAGAAATCAAGAAAAGCAAAGGGAAGCCCAAGACAGCACCCTAGTGGTCACTGTCTCCCGGTGAAACTGGAGACGGGAAAAACAAATCACTGCACAATATACACACACTACAGTAATAATAATACAAAAAACTAAACAATCAATCAATAAATGCACATTCACCCAAACTCAAAGAAAATCTCGCACCACACCCAAAAAAAATAATCAAAAGATAAAGATGTTTATTTGGGCCAGAGCGGTAATCAACTCCACCCCTACCAAATACTAGCGTGACGGAGGAGAAGTTGATCCCACACTCGAGGGGCAAGGGGAAAAATCAAACGGAAAAAAATAGGAAAGCGAAAGAAATAGTATTTATCAGAAGGAAAGACTATTGATTCCCAACGCCATGTCCCCCTGCTAAACGCAGGAAGAGGTTTGGGGGTATCAGTCCTGGGAAAGGGGACAAAAAAAACTAATCCTCTAGGGGAAGGACAGCGATTCCTCAACGCCCTGCCCCCTTGCTGCCAGGTTCGAGCAAGAGGAGGTTGAGGCTATCGGTCCTGAGGGGGGGAAGGGTCAAAAAGAAATCCTACCAAAAAAAAAAACCCTTAACGGGAGTAGAGCAACCAAAAGAAATGTCAACCACCCAAAACCAATATAGAAATAGAACACACACCAAAAAACAAATATTATACACAATAAATAATTAAACTTTCTTCTTTTTTTAAACCCCAAGGGCACAAATAGAAATCTTTCTTTTTTTTTTCTTTTTTTTTTCCCGGAAACAAACGGCAGCTAAAGCCGGTGAAGCTGGAGTCGGGTCACCACTGGGCACACTGTCCCCTCTTGCATACCCGCATTCATGACAGCATTTACTCCATACGCACACGCAACTTTCCAATCACCCAAAAGGAGCACTACCGAATGTTTTTCTTCTCCCCCCCCCTCCTTCAGGGAAAAAACTTTACTAAGTCACAACAACAACTTGGGAAACAGATTTTACACCTGTATCTCTCTCCCGCACTGAAGACAAATAAACTGCACACATGATCTCTCCTCACACCAAGAGAAAATCAATCTTCACACATGTATCTCTCCTCACACCGAGAGATAAAATAATCTTCTTCACACATGTATCTCTCCCACACCGAAGATAAAATAATCTATTCCGCTTTCTAATAAAGCATGGCCCTTCACATTCCGTTATCCCCAAAATTCGGACCCGGGAATACATAACTCCGTAATCACTGAGGACCTGCCTGCCTCAAGTAAAGCTTCCCTGCTTTCTCCTTTCCCTGTCTCCCTCTCTGAGGACAATATACTGCCCCTCGAATTCCCCTTGTCCTGGAGATACGAGTCCGACTTCTCTTCCGCGACTTCTTCTGTCTCTTGCAAATGACGAGCTTCAACTCCTCTCCCTGGAGTTGGGACTGGCTGGGGCTGACACCGGGGTGTTCCCCACACCATGGCCATCTTCAACCACCTCACGGGGTAAAGATGAGGGTGAAGGGCGAAGGGTAAAGGGTGAAGGGCCCGAAACACGAATAAGGTTCGTGGAAGTAACCTGCTTCTCAATTCAACATATGAATTCTTTCTCTCTTCTTTTAAATTTTCCCCCTGTAGCTTTCCCCAACTATCTATCGCTCACCTGGTAATGACTGGTCAGCAAGAGGCCACCGTCCTGACAGGTTCGAGTCTCTAGGCCATCTGCTGGGTTAAAACGACTCTTTCCCCCCCTTTTCCTAGTTTAGTGCATACTCAGTGTTCAAAACACATGACCGCACCTTACCTTACCGCCCTTGTTAAACTATCACTCAGTGGTCACTTTCCCCCAATGACCACATTCGTTTTTGAAGATCATATTTACAATTATTTGGGGACGCCCGCTACACTTAGTCAAGCCACATGAATATTCTTCCTTTAATTGTGGCACGGGAAATGATTCATATCACTAACTACATGTGATGGAGCGTCACATGCCTTGATGTGAGGCTACGTCACATGACAACATGTACATAGAAACACCACTTATACACATACATGTACATAGAAACACCACTTATACACAAACATGTACATAGAAACACCACTTATACACAAACATGTACATAGAAACACCACTTATACACATACATGTACATAGAAACACCACTTACACACATACATGTACATAG
>JAFLJL010001697.1:0-21303 GCA_018398815.1 Conus ventricosus | reverse complement strand
ATTTGCCGTTAGGTCGGCTCTTATTAGTCCTAATCTGGTTAGATCAGTGTATGGCTAAGTAGGTCACATGCTGGTAAAGCTTGTTAAGAATTAAACCAGCGGATCTTGGCAAGCTAGACTTTGAGGATTCAGCAAAGCTAATTGCTATCATTGCAGCTTCGTTTGCTACGAAAGATTTTTTAGTTCAGCAAGGAATAATTCCAGACAGTATAAATATGTAAAATAAAAAATACATTTATAAAAATGGCTTCACTCGTAATGATGATAGGTGGCGCTGTGGTTAATGCGCTTGCTTTTAGCGGAAGTAATTACGCATTTAGTAAACTGCGGGATGACGGGGAGAGAAAAAGACATAACAAAGCTATGGAGCAACTAGCAGCTGCACAAGACACCTATGAAAAGCAGAGAATTGAGCAGTTAGATTTTATTATAACAAACTGAAAAAACAGGGACATGCGGCTTACACATTTAAAAATGTTGACCAGGCAATAAAAGAATATTATCATGTAACAGGCAAACCAATCGAGACATTGCCCCCACCAAAATTCAGTGACTTTTATCAACCATCAGAAAAACAAAAGATGCAAGAAATCGTGTTTATCGTCTTTGGTATGACCGTTGTGTATTTTGTTGCGCATAATATTGGCTGAATAAAAATGAACAAAGTTTATTATTCGCCAAAAGGATATTGGAAGGGAATCACGGCATAAAAAAGCTAAGCCAAGCAGCGGGAGTCAGCGAACAAACAGCAAAGGAATGGTTATCTAAACAAGCGATTTGGCAAATTTATTTACCTGCACCTAAAACGAATACAGAGACCACACTTTGTAAATACAATACCGAACGACACCCATCAAATGGATCTTCTATATTTACCCCATGATACGATTAGACGAAAAAGATTTAAGTACGCACTCACAGTCATTGACATAGCTTCAAGATACAAAGATGCAGAACCATTAACACAAAAGAGTGCTTCTGCTGTTGCTGTTGCCATACAACTGATATACCAACGAGGCCCGCTAACTTATCCTCGCATGATTCAAGTCGATGATGGGAAAGATTTAAAGGTCGAGTGAATCAATTATTGTTAAAACATAGAGTTACCATTAAAAGAGGTATTCCAGGAGTTCACAGATCACAGGCTTTGGTTGAAACTTTAACAAACAGTTATCTGAAAGACTTTTTTCCTACAGTATCACAGAGA
Source organism: Conus ventricosus (assembly GCA_018398815.1). Taxonomy (NCBI): domain Eukaryota; kingdom Metazoa; phylum Mollusca; class Gastropoda; order Neogastropoda; family Conidae; genus Conus; species Conus ventricosus. The sequence continues at coordinate 20,096 of JAFLJL010001697.1, read as the reverse complement.
GCTGATTGACAATTCTCGCAACACAGAATGGGTTAGAAGACTGCCCTCAGTTTTGCGCGCAATGAATAATGAAGAATTTAAAGGGTTAAAACCAGTACAAGCAATCAAAAAACAAACAATAAATGTTGCTGAAGGAGACTCCAGTACAACCAGCAAACTATTACCATTTGGCTTGAAAGTAAGGTACCTTTATTTACCGGGGGAAGCAGAAGGGGACACTCGCATCAGGGCAACAGATCCAGTTTGGAGTGGTTGATCCGTATGAAATAAAAAGAATTGTAAAAATGAATCCGCCCGTGTATTATTTACGAGAAACTGACACAAACAAAACAACCGGCTCCTCAAAGATCTTTTGTGAAGGAAGAACTGCAGATAATCCCTCCAGACACAGTTCCAGTTGCTTAATTAATTTTTTAATTTACATAAATATATTTGAGTCTAAAATGGAAGCACAGAACGAAGCAAGAATGGTAAAGGAAGAGACCTTGAAAATGATAAGTCCAAAACCAGGCACTGCGTATCATTACTGGTGCCATGAAGACCACGCCAATTCAGAAGATGGAAGAAACATCAAGCATTCCACGCTCTCCAGCAGGAGACAGCAAAAGGCAATGACCCAGGCCAACAAGTTCAGGTGCTCACAGAACCACCCAATGAAAGACCGACTCCAAGCACCATCCTCACGCAGGCTAAAAAGATCAAGCTTTGCTGTGGAGTCTAGGGCCCTGACCCAAAAATACCAAGATATCTCCCAAAACAGGTCATACCCATCTCCTTCTCCCTTGACGCACCACCCTGGAAGACAGAGAAAACAACATCACTGTCATCACAACCATTCCCCATATCAACAGTAAGGGTGACCATGATGACCAAGTGCTGAAGACCCTAACACTGGCAATGTTGGAAGAAAGATACCCCGCAGATTCCTGGATCAGGGTATACACAGACGGCTCTGCCACCAATGCCGTTAAAAATGGAGGAGCCGGGGTCTACATCCAATACCCCAGTGGAGAACGGACAGAAGAGGCGCTACAGACAGGCCTTCATTGTACCAACTACAAGGCGGAAGTTGACGCTCTCACACAGGCAGCACACACCATCGCCACAAGAGCAGACCACAACATCCAGGTTGTCTTTCTAATAGACGCTCTGTCTGTCCTTCAAGCCTACAACAGTGACAGGCTACCCTCATTGAAGAAGGCACTGAACAACATCAAGAGTCTTCGAACAGTGCTTCAGTGGATCCCCTCACACTGCGGCATTGAGGGAAACGAAAAAAGCAGATGAGATGGCCAAACAGGGCGCCGCAAAAGAGCAGGAAGATAACGCGGTAACCCTTGCAGAGCTGAATGCCATTACCAAAGCTCTGTTTCGAACTCCGGCACAGAATGACAGCCTCCACCTGCTTGCAAGACCAGAGCAGGTCACCATCTTCAGGCTGCGAACAGGGCACAACAGACTAAATAAACACCTCCATTCGAAACTCAAGGTTGTGCCATCCCCAATGTGTCCTTGTGGAGAGGCTGAACAGGACACGCCCCACATACTACAGGAATGCGGGAACTTCCGACGGCTGAGAGAAGAGCTGTGGCCAGAGCCTACCACCGTCAAGGACAAGCTGTACGGCACGGTGGCGTCCCTAGAGAAGACCACGGCATTTCTGGAACGAACCGGTCTCCGCGTGTGAATGGCAACGAGAAGAAGAAGAAGAAGAAGATACGGGAATCATTTAATGCGAGTTCTGCTATTAGGGGAACATTTTCGAAGATTAATCAATGCTACCAAAGAATAAACCTTGCACGCCGTACGCCGTGGGTGTGGGGCCACCCATACTTACAAAGCTTGCGCGCCAGACGCTATGGATGTGACGTCACGCGTGCTTGCTACAGAGAGATAAGAGTCGCGTTGGTAAGAAATTCCTTCCTGCCCACGATTTGGTGCCACCGAGTTCCGTCTGCTTTGTCTTTTGCGGGGCGCGTACTGCCAAGTGTGAGCAATGTACGTCATAATCAAAATGATGCAAAGAAACATTACGTATTTAAAAAAAAAAAAAAAAAAAAACACGTAGGCCTTGGTATGTTGCACATTCTAGGAAACGTCATACTGACAGAGGATCAAGTATTTCTAATGTTTTACCAATACACACACACACACGCCGGCCCGTGCGCGTGTACTATATAGCATAGCTCATATATATATATGTCTTTCCATGCATGCACATACACACACACACACACACTTTCTCTCTCTCTCTCTCTCTTCTCTCTCTCTCTCTCTCTCTCTCTCTCTCTCTCTCTTCTCTCTCTCTCTCTCTCTCTCTCTGTTTCTCTTTCTCTCTCGCACAAACATGCAATAATGCTCACATGCACACACACACTTTCTCTCTCTCTCTCTCTGTTTCTCTATCTCTCTCGCACAAACATGCAATAATGCTCACATGCACACACACACACACACACAGCATTAAAAGTTTGAATTTTCTAAAAATTGTCAGTCATTCTCCATGGGGACAGGATCCTAAAGTTTTGTTGCATTTAGCAACCAGTCTTGTACGATCAAGATTGACTTACGGACAGGAAGTATTCTTTTCTGCTTCGCGATCGCATCTAAAGAAACTTCAAAGAATTGACAGTAAAGCTGTAAAGTTGGCCCTGGGTGTACCTGTGCACACTAAGTCCTCTGAAGCTTATAAGATAGCAGCCCTTTTGCCACTTGATGAAGAAAGGAAAATAAGTTCTGTAAAATATGTAGTGAGACGGATTGCGGTGGACGACCTTGAAGTTAAATACACGATCCGACATTGATTTTTCGAAAAACGCACAGAAAAATTCAAATTTAGAGACGCTTCGTTCATATGTTTCAGACGTTTTTAATTCATCAAAGATTGACCCATACGAGGTAGCGCCTCGCGTACTGGTTCCGCCGGTACCCCTTGGGAACTAACGGAAGTAACAGTTAACATTTTTTCTTCTGATCTAAATAAAGCGATTTCGCCGCATGTGTTAGCAGCATCTGTCAAAATTGACATGGAAGAAAAGTTTACTAACTATTTGAAAGTATACACTGACGGCTCAGTTCTTGATGATGGTAGTGCGGGATCTGGCTTTGTAATTCCAGATTGCAAAGCTGAAAAATCATATTATTTAGGTAAGGGTCATTCCATATTTACAGCTGAACTAGTTGCTGTCCTGATGGCATTAAATTATTTAATTTCTTTGCCAGTCTCAATATTTAATATCCTGTTTTGTGTTGATTCACAGTCAGTATTAAAAAGTTTGTATTGTTTTGAAAATTCACAAAGAGAGGAATTATTATTTGAGATTAAGTACATGTTGCACTGTCTTTACATGAAAGGTACTAATGTTGTATTTTCTTGGGTTCCATCGCACACCTCCTTCGTTTTTAATGATCAAGCAGATAGAGCTGCAAAAAGGGGAGCAAAGAATATATTTGGTAGTATTAAGGTTGATTGTCCTTTATCATACAAGGAAATTAATCATATAATCGAGAGGGATTTCTGGAGTCAATACAGTTCCTCATCAAAACCTCGTCAGCAAACTCTGTCAAACTTTGTGTCAATTAGCCGACCGGTTTCTAGCCTGACTTTTAGACTTTTATGTAATTCCCTACGAACCAAGTATTGCCAGTCTGTTAAGTGCGTATGTCGTGGGGATCTTTCAGTTCAACATGTGATTTTTGATTGTGAACTAACGAAACCCTTTTTGAATGGTGTTATACCAAGTGCTGACACTGAGCATGTTAATGTGTTTGACTTTTTAGATTCGTTGCCAGTTGTTTCTCTTGTTAAATTAACGAGTAACCTTTTGGGAAGTCCATTAAGGAACATTTTATAATCATAATCGTAAGTTAGATTATTTTAGTTATTTTTATCTAATTTTTCATAGTTACTGTCCTACAATTCATCTATGCTTTATTTTTTGTTCCATGTAACCACATCGTCCTCTTTTCTTTTATAATAATAGTCTAAAATTGTAAACAATATGTTATTTAGACGTCTGCAATCACCTATATGTGTGACGAGACGTAAAACAGAATTCCTTCCTTCCTACACACACACACACACACACACACACACACACACACACACACACACACACACACACACACACACACACACACACTTTCTCTCTCTCTCTCTCTCTGTTTCTCTTTCTCTCTCGCACAAACATGCAATAATGCTCACATGCACACACACACTTTCTCTCTCTCTCTTCTCTCTGTTTCTCTTTCTCTCTCGCACAACATGCAATAATGCTCACATGCACACACACACTTTCTCTCTCTCTCTCTGTTTCTCTTTCTCTCTCGCATAAACATGCAATAATGCTCACATGCACACACACACACACTTTCTCTCTCTCTTGTTTCTCTCTTTCTCTCTCGCACAACACTTTTCTCTTCTCTCTCTCCCTGTTTCTTCCTGCAAACACAATTCCCCAGGGATTTTGGCCCCAACTAGACTTTGGGGATTCACCCAAAAAAAAATGCTTCTTTTGGCAGTTTCTTTTGTACAAAATTTTTTTAGTTCAGAAAGGGAATAATTCCAACGTAAAAAATGTAAAATAAAAAAAAAATTTAAAAAAAAAAGGCTTCACTCGAAATAAAGTTAGGTGGCGCGGGGTTTTAATGCGCTTTGCTTTTAGGGGAAGTTAAATACGCATTTTAAAACTGGGGGATAAACGGGGGGGGAAAAAAGACATAACAAAGCTATGGGGGAAAAACTAGCAGTGCACAAGCCCCTATGAAAAGAGAGAATTGAGCAGTTAGTTTTTTTAAATTTTAAAATTTAAAAAAGGGACATGCGGCTTCCCTTTTTTAAAAAAAGGTTGCCAGGCAATAAAAGAATATTATAAATGAAAACAGGCAAACCAATCGAGACATTGCCCCCCCCAAAAATTTCATTGCTTTTAACAAACAAAAAAAAAAAAGATGAAAAAAAAATCTTTGTTTATCGTCGGGGGTATCCCGTTGTGTATTTTTTTTGCGTTTAAATTTTTGGCTAATAAAAAGAACAAATTTTTATTATTCCCCCAAAAGGTTTATAAAAGGGGAATCCCCGGCAAAAAAAAACAAACCCAAGAAAGCGGGAGTCGCAAACAAACAGAAAAGGGAAAAGGTTATCTAAAAAAGGGCGTTTTGGGGCAAATTTTTTACCTGCACCAAAAAGAATACAGAGCCCACACTTTGAAAAATAAAATACCGAAGGGACCCCCATCAAAGGATTTTCAAATTTTTCCCCCCATGATAGGGTTAGAGAAAAAGATTTAAGTAGCACCACAGTCATTGACATGTTCAAAAACAAAGTTTCCCAAACCCAAATTAAACCCACAAAAGGTGTTTCAGCTGTTGCTGTTGCCAAAACAACTGTTAAACCAACGGGCCCCCCCTAATTTAAACCTCGCATAAATTCAAGTGGAAAGGGGTTTAAAGGTCGGGGTGAATCAATTATTTTTAAAAACATAGAGTTACCATTAAAAGAGGTTTCCAGGAGTTCACAGATCACGGGTTTTGGGTTAAAAAATTTTTAAAAAAAAACAGTTATCTAAAAGCTTTTTTCCCAGTATCACGGGGCTGATGGACAATTCTGCAAACAGAAGGGGTTAAGGGGACTGCCCCTTTTTTGCGCGCAATGAATAAAAAAAATTTGGGGGTTTTTAAAAAACCCAGTACAAGAAAACCAAAAAACAAACAAAAAAAAGGGTTGCTGAAGGAGATTTCCAGTACAACCAGCAAACTTTTACCTTTTGGGTTTTGAAAGTAAGGCCCTTTTAAATTTGGGGGGGAAAGCAAAAGGGGACACCCCGAATCGGGGCAAAAGATCGTTTGGATTTTTTGGGACCGTATGAAATAAAAAGAATTGAAAAAAAAGAATCCCCCCGTGTATTATTTACGAAAAAATACACAACAAAAAAACCCGGTCCTAAAAAAGATCTTTTGTAAAGGGAAAAACCCAGCAGATAACCCCCTCCAGACACGGGTTCCAGTTTTTTTAAATTTTTTTAATTTACATAAATAAAATTTGAGTCTAAAAGGGAAGCACAAAACGAAGCAAGAATGGAAAAGGGAAAGGCCCTTTGAAAATGATAATTTTCCAAAAACCGGGCCCCTTTGGAAACATTATGGTCCCAGGGGAAGACCACGCCAACCCAGAAGGGAAGAAACATAAAACCCATTCCACCCCTCTCCGCAGGAGACAGCAAAAGGAAAATGCCCCGGCCAAAAAATTTTCCAGGTGCCACAGAACCCCCCAAATTTAAAAAGCCCCGATCCAAGCCCCATCCTCAGCAGGCTAAAAAGATCAAGCTTTGCTTGGGAGTCGGGGCCCCTGCCCAAAAATCCCAAGTTTTCCCCAAAAAAGGTCATCCCCATTCCTTCCCCCCTTGACCACCCCCCGGGGAAGACAGAGAAAACAACATCACTGCCCTCCAACCATTCCCCATATAAACCCCGTAAGGGTGACCTGGGGCCCTTTGCGGGAAGACCCTAACACTGGCAATTTTTGGAAAGAAAGAAACCCGCCGATTCCCGGGATCAGGGTATCCCCACGGGCGGCTCGGCCCCCCCCCAATGCCGTAAAAAGGGAGAGGGGGGGTTTTTACACCCAAATTTCCCCATGGAGAACGGACAGAAGAGGCGCTACAGCAGGCCTTCTTTGGTCCCAATTTCAAGGGGGAAGTTTGACGCTCTCACCAGGCCCCCACACACCATGCCAAAAGAGCCCCAAAACCCCGGGGTTGTCTTTCTAATAACGCTCTTTCTGTCCTTAAAGGGCCTACAACGTGACGGGCTACCCTCATTGAAGAAGGCATGAAAAACTTTCAAAAGTTTCGAAAGTGCTTCAGTGGACCCCTCACACGCGCATTGGGGGGAAACAAAAAAGGCAGTGAAAAGGCCCAAACGGGGGCGCCGAAAAAAGAGCGGGAAAGGGAAAACGCGGAAACCCCTTTTTCAGAGCTGAATCCCCATTCCCAAAGCTCTGTTCAAAACCCCGGCACAGAATAAACGGGCCCTACCTGCTTCCCAAGCCCGGGCAGGTCACCATTTCGGGCTGCGAACGGGGCACAACGGGAACTAACAAAAAACACCTCCATTGGGAAACTAAAAGGGTTTGTGCCACCCCCAATGTGCCCTTTGTGGAGGGGCTGAAGGGGGACCGCCCCACTTTATACAGGAATGCGGGAACTTCAAACGGTTTGAAGAAAGTGGGGCCCAGAGCCAAACCACCGTCAAGGAAAACCTTTTAGGGCAGGGGGGCCGTCCCTTTAGAAAGACCAGGGGAAATTTCGGGAACAAACCCGGTCTCCGCTTTTGTAAAAAGGGAAACGAAAGAAGAAGAAGAAGAAGATGGGGGAAACTTTTTAATGCGATTTCCTATTGGGGGAAAACATTTTCAAAGTTTAAATCAATGCTACCAAAGTAAACCTTCCCACCCTTACCCGGGGGTTTGGGGGGCCCCCCCAATTTAAAAAGCGCGCGCCAGCGCTAGGGGATGGGGCCACACGCTTGCTTGCTACAGAGAAAAAGACGCTTGGAAAGGGAAATTCTTCCTGCCCACAAATTGGTGCCACCGGTTCCGCCCTGCTTTGTTTTTTGGCCGGGGCGCGTATGCCAAGTGTGGCAAGTACTTCATAATAAAAAATATGCAAAAAAACCATTCGTATTTAAAAAAAAAAAAAAAAAAAAAAAACCGTAGGCTTGGTATTTTGCACATTCGGGGAAACGTCATACTAAACAGAGGATCAAGTATTTAAAAATTTTTTTAACCAATACACACACACAACCCCCGGCCCGTGCGGGGTGTACATATGCATAGTTTCATATATATATTTGTTTTTTCCATGCTTTCCTTTACACACACAAACAACACTTTCTCTCTCTCTCTCTCTCTTCTCTCCTCTCTCTCCCCCTTTTCCCCTCTCTCTCTCTTTCTCTCTTTTCTCTTTTCCTCCCTGTTTCTCTTTCTCTCTCCAAAAAATTTCAAAAATTCAAGGAAACCCACACCTTTCTCTCCTACTCCTTTTTTCCCCTATCCCCTCTGACAAACATGCAAAAATTTCCACATGCACACACACACACACACAAAGCAGTTAAAAGTTAAATTTTTTTAAAAAAATTTGGGGTCGGGCCTTCCCGGGGGACAGGATCCTAAAGTTTTTTTGGGCATTTAGCAACCAGTCTTTTACGTTAAGTTTGATTTAACGGACAGGAAGTATTTTTTTTCTGCTTCGCAAACGCATCAAAAAAATTAAAAGAATTGACATTTAAGCGGGTAAATTTGGGCCCCGGGTTTGTACCTGTGCACACTAAGCCCCTCAAAGCTTAAAAGATAGCACCCCCTTTTCCCATTGATGAAGAAAGGAAAAAAGTTCTGTAAAAATGTAGTAAAGACGGATTGCGGTACGCCCTTGAATTTTTAAAATTACACCCCCCCACTTTTGATTTTTCGAAAAACGCACAAAAAAAATTAAAAATTAGAAAACGCTTCGTTATATTTTTTTCAGACGTTTTTTAAATTTACAAAGATTGACCCCAAAGAGGGGGCCCTCGCGTACTGGTTCCGCCGGTACCCCTTGGGAACTAACGGAAGTAACAGTTAACATTTTTTTCGATCAAAATAAAGCATTTTCCCCCGCATTTTTTTGCAGAAAACTGCAAAATTTTCCCTGGAAGAAAAATTTTCTTAATAATTTTTAAATAATTTCACTTTCGGGTAGTTTTTGAAAAGATGGTTTGGCGGGAACTGGCTTTTGTAATTCCAGATTGCAAAAACTGAAAAAAACATATTATTTAGGTTTTTAAAGGGCATTCCCTATTTACAGCGAAATAGTTGCCCGGGGTGTTCATTAAAATTTTTTAATTTCTTTGCCATTTTTATTTTTTTTATCCGTTTTGGGGTTTATTACAGTCATTTAAAAAGTTTTTAATTTTTTTGAAAAAAACACAAAAAAAGGAATTATTTAATTTTTAGATTTTAAACATGTTGCCCTGTCTTTACAAGAAAGGTACTAATGTTGTATTTTCTTTGGGGTTCCCTCGCCACCTCCTTTGTTTTTAATGAACAAGCAGAAGGCGCAAAAAGGGAGCAAAGAAATTTTTTGGTTGTAATTTAAAGGGTTTTTTTTTCCTTTAAACATACAAGGGAAATTTAAACATATAAACGAGAGGGATTTTTGAGTCAAAACGTTCCCATCAAAACCCGTCACAAACCCCGCAAACTTTGTGTCAAATTGCCGACCGGTTTTTTAGCCCGACTTTTAGACTTTTATGTAATTCCCCACGAACCAAGTATTTTCCAGTCGGGTTTAAATGCGTTTTGTCGTGGGGATCTTTTATTCCCCCATGTGATTTTTATTTGATTAAAAAACAAAACCCCCTTTTTAAAAGGGGTTTTAAAAAATTTGCTGACAGAGCATGTTTAAAAGGTTTTCTTTTTAGATTCGTTTTCCCGTTTTTCTCTTGGGTTTAAATTTTAAAGAGTAACCTTTGGGGAAAACCATTAAGGAACAAATTTTAAAATTTTAAAAACGTTTAAATTTAAATTTTTTTAAATTATTTTTATCTAATTTTCATATTAAATGTCCTACAATTCCTCTAAACTTTTTTTTTTGTTCCAGTAACCACATTTTGGGCCCTTTTCTTTAAATAATAGTCTTAAAAAAATAAACAATATGTTTTTTAGACGTCTCAATCCCATTGGTTTGGGCGAGAAAGTAAAAAAAATTCCTTCCTTTCCCAACACAAAAACACACACACACAACAAACAAACACACACACACACACACACACACACACACACACACACACCCCACACAAATTTCTTCCCCTCTTCTCCGTTTCTCTTTCCTCTCGCACAAACATTCAATAATGCCCACTTTCACACACACACTTTCTCTCTCCCCTCTTTCCCCTGTTTTTCCCCTTTTCTCTCGCCAAAAAGCAATAATGCCACATGCACAACACAACCTTTTTTCTCTCTCTCTCTGTTTCTCTTTCTCCTCGCATAAACATGCAATAAAGCCACAGGCCCCACACACACACACTTTCTTCTCCCCTTGTTTCTCTTTCCCCTTTTGCAAAAACCGCAAAAATGCTCACATGAAACACAACTTTCCCCTTTTCTCTCTCTCTCTCCCTGTTTCCTTTCTCTCTCGCACCCAAAAAGCAATAATGCTCAGTTGACCCCCACACACCTTTCTGTGTCTCCTCTCCCCTCTGTTTCTCTTTCTTTCTCGCACAAAATGCAATAATGGGTCACATGCACACACAACAAATTCTCACCCCTCTCTCCTTCTCTCTCCTCCTCCCGCTCCTCTCTCTTCTCTTTTCTCTCTCTGTGTTTCCTTTTCCTCTCGCACAAACATGCAATAAAAGCTCAATGCCCCAACACATTTCTCTCTTTCTCTCTCTCTCTCTCTCCCCCTCTCTCCTTTTTCCTTCTCTCTCTCTCTCTCTCCTCTCTCTTCTCGTTTTTCTTTTTCCTCGCACAAACATGCAAAAGCTCCCCTTTCACACCCACAAATCTCTCTCTCTCTCTCTGGTTTTTTCTTTTTCTCTTCCCGGGACAAAAAATAAAAAAAGGTCACATTAAAACACCCCACTTTCTCTCTCCCCTCCTCTCTCCCCCCTCTCTCCCCCTCTCCCCCCCTCCCCTTCTCTCTCTCTCTCCCCTCTTCCCCCCCTCTCTGTTTCTCTTTCTCTCTCGCAAAAAACATGCAATAATGCTACAAGCACAACCCACTTTCTTCTCTCTCTCTCTCTTCTCCTCTTCTCGTTCCTTTCTTCTTTGCACAAAAAAAGGAAAAAATGCCCATGCACACCCAAAACTTTTTTTCTCTCTCTCTCTGTTTTTCTTTTTCTCCGCAAAAAAACATGCAATAATCTCACAAACAACACAAATTTCTCTCTCATCTTCTTCCCGTTTTTTCTTTCTCTCTCGCACAAAAATTCAATAATTTCTCCATGCACACCCACTTTCTCTCTCTTCTCTCTCTTGGTTTTTCTTTCTCTCTTTGCACAAACATGGGAATAATGCTCACATGCACAACAACATTTCTCTCTCTCTCTTTTGTTTCTCTTTTCTCTCCCCCCATAAACATGCAAAATGCCACATGCAACCACACACAACACACACAAAATTCTCTCCTTCTCCTTTTCCCCTCTCCCCTCCTCTCTCTCTCTCCTCTCTCTCTTTAAACCCTTTTCCCGCACAAAATGCAAAATGCCCACTTTCACCCACCACTTTTTTCCCCTTTTTCTTCTCTCTCGCCCCATCTCGTCTCTTCTCTCCCCTCTCCTCTCCCCTCTCTCTCTGTTTCTCTTTTTCTCTCGCACAAAAAGCAAAAATGCCCCTGTTGCCACCCCAAAAACACTTTTGTGCTCCTCTCTCTTTTTCCCTTTTTCTTCGCACAAACAACAAAAATGCCCACATGGGACCCCACTTTCTCTTTAACCCCCTCTCTTTCTTTTCCCCCCTGCACAAAAAATGCAAAAAGCTCCATGCCACAAAACCCCTTTCTCTCTCTCTCTTTTCTCTCTGTTTCTCTTTTTCTCTCGCAAAAAACATGCAAAAATGTTCCTGCCCCACACCCTTTCTCTTCTTCTTTTCTCTCTGTTTCTTTCTCTCTCGCACCCAAAAATGGGAATAATGCCCCACATGCACAACCCCGCTTTCTCCCCTTTTCCTCCTGTTTTTTTTTCCCACCCAAAAAATGCAATAAACTCACAAAGCAAAACACAAAACCTTTTTTCTCTCTCTCCCTCTCTGTTTCTCTTTTTTCTCTCGCACAAAAATGCAATAATGCTACCTTTTCACACAACACTTTCTCTTCCCCTCTTCTCTCTTTCTCTCCCCCTTTTTCTCTCTCTCTCTCTCTCTCCTCCCCTCTTTTTTTTCCTCGCCAAACCCGCAATAAAAAGGCACATAACAACACATTTTTTCTCTCCTCCTCTGTTTTTTCTTTCTCTCTGCACAAAAATGCAATAATTCTCACATCAAAACAACACTTTCTCTCCTCTCTCTTGTTTTTCTTTCTCTCTCGCACAAACATGCAATAAAGTCACATTCACACCACACAATTTTTCTCTCTCTCTCCCCGGTTTTTTTTTCTCTCCGCACAAAAAAAGCAATTTAAAGCTCACAGCACACACACCCTTTCTCTCTCTCTCCCCTCTGTTTCTTTTCTCTCTCGCAAAAAATGCAAAAATGCTTTACATGCAACAAAACCCTTCTTCTTCTCTTCTTCTCTCCTTCTCTCTCCTCTCCTCTCTCCCTCCCCTCCTCTCTTTTCTCTCTCCTGTGTGTTTCTCTTTCCTCCGCAAAACTTGGGAAAAAAGCCCCATTCACCACACACTTTCCCCTCTCTCTCTGTTTTCCTTTCTCTCCGGGACCCAAAAAGCAATAATGCCACATGCACACACACACTTTTTCTCTCTCTCTCCATTTTTTCCCCTCTCCTCTCTCTCTCACTCTTTTCTCTCTCTCTCCTCTCTTTTCTCTCTCTGTTTTTTTTTCTCTCTCGCACAAACATGCAAAATCTCACAAGCACAACAACATTTCTCTCTCTTCTCTCCCCTCTCTCTTTCTCCTCCCTTCTTCTCCCTCTCCCTCCTCTCCTTTTCTCTGTTTTCTTTCTCCTCGCCAAAACAGCAATCATTTCTCACCCGCACACACACAACTTTTTTCTCTCTCTCTCTCTCTCTCTCTCTCTCTGTTTCTCTTTTTCTCTGCACAAAAAATGCAAAAATGCTCCCTGCACACCCACACTTTTTTCTCTCTCCTAAATCCTCTGTTTTTCTTTCCTCTCTCGCACAAACATTCAATAATCTCACAAGCACAAAACACCCACTTCTCTCCTCTCTCTGTTTCTCTTTTTCCCCTTGCACAAACATTTCAATTTAAAGCTCACAAGGGACACACACCCCTTTCTCTCTTTCTGTTTCTCTTTTTCTCTCGCACAAACTGCCCTAACGCACATTTCCACACACCCTTTTTTCTCTTCTGTTTCTCTTTCTTTTCTCGACAAAAATGCAATAATGCCCCACGACACACACACCCCCCTTTCTCTCTCTCTCTTTTCTCTGTTTTTTCTTTCTCTCTCGCACAAACAAGCAAAAATGCCACATGCCCAAAACATTTTTTTTTCTCTCCCCCTCTCCCCTCTTTTCCCCCCTCCCCTCTCTCCCCCCTCCCCCCCTTCTCTCTTCCCCCTCCCCTCTCTCTCTCCCCTGTTTCTCTTTCTTCTCGCACAAACAACAATAAAAAATCACTTTCACCAAAAACACTTTCTCTCTCTCTCCCCTCTCTCTCTCTTTTCTGTTTTTCTTCTCTCTCGCACAAACATGGGAATAATGTACAAGCACAACAACACACAACACTTTTTTCCCCTCTCTCTCCCCTCTCTGTTTCTCTTTTTTCTCTCGCACAAAAAATGCAATAAAAGCTCCCCATGCACACACACACTTTCTCTCTCTCTCTCTTCTTTTTTTTTTCTCTCCCTAAAAAACTGCAAAAAATGCCACATTTCACGCAAAACACCACTTTCTCTCTCTCTCTCTCTCTGTTTCTCTTTCTTTTTCTCGCAATTCAACAAAGCTCAAAGCCACACACACTTTCCCCCCTCCTTTTTCTCTCCCCTTTTCTTTTCTGTTTCTTTTTTTTCCTCTCGCACAAACATGCAATAATTTCCCCCAATGCACACACACACTTTCCCCTTTTCCTCCTTTGTTTTTCTTTTTCTCTCGCACAAAAAAAGCAAAAAAAGCTCACCTGCCCCCAAAATTTTTTCCCCTCTCTCTTCTTGTTTCCCCTTTCCTTTTGAACAAACATAAAAAACTCACCTCACACACCCCAGATAAACGCCATTCCCTGCGGGCCTGGCACAGTTTTTCACCTGAGAAACCCAAAAAAAACGAACAAACCCTTTGGAAAGCAAATTGCAAACCTCATCTCATAAAGTCAAATTTGCATGACTTTCGGCAAGGTCTTGCTTCCTCGAAAAAAAAACCCGGGTTACTGTACACCCACGGCGTTTCGGCGAGGGGTTAGTTCCCCACACAAAACCCCTGGGGGTTTCTGTACACCCCCGGCCGTACGGCGAGGGGGATTTCCCACCAAAAAAAAACCTTTGGGGTTTCTGTAAAAACCCCCCGTACGGCGAGGGGTTTTTTCCCCTTTTAAAAAGCATGGGGTTTTTGCACACCCACGAATTAAAAGCGCCAAAATTTTAGGGGGGACGTACGGGAAAGGGAAATATGCCTTTATGATTTGTCCCCCCTTGTTTTAACACTAACTTTTTGCCACCTCTTGATATTCCGGGAATCAGAATCGGAAATTCCCTTCCTCTAAGACTAGAAAAAAAACGCCCCTTTTGGAGGAAGGGAGTCTTCATCCAAAACCCTTTCCCCAATGTTTGGGATTTGTAAAGGGGAAACCCCCCTTTCTAACAAGAGTTTGGGGCAAAAAATTCTTCCTTTTTTGGGGGAGGACTTTAAGGACATACCCGTGACTCTAAAGAAAACCCCTCATGTGCTGCATAGAGCTTTGAAAGACTTTTTATTTAAAAATGAAACACAAGTCTTTTCCCGATGACGTTGCAATGCATGTTTCCTTTTAAGGCGACGTTCTTTCTGCTTTCTTTAAAAGAAAAGAGTCGTAACCCCGAAGTTTTTGAAAGAAGATGGGCACTTCCCTGTCTTAGGATCAAACAAAATTGAAAAAAAGCTTTATGTGCCTGCTCCTCTAAACTTTCCGCTAATGTGATCTGGTTCCCCTTTTCGTTGGATTTACACTCTTGGGCGTTAGCTCTAAGCCCCAAACCAACAATGTGTGGGGAGTCAAACGTTGTTGATCTTTAGGGGGCATAATAAGTCGGGGAGATTCCCGATTTTTTAGAACAGGGGTTTTCCCCCAATTGCCATGGGGTTTTTTTAAAAAAATTTTTGCAGCATCAGGCCCTTATATAATTCTGGCGTTTTAATTTAGCGGGCCAAACAAACCCAAAAATGTTAAAGCAAAAAGAACAAAAAAAACTTTATGATTACTAAAAAGGCGTTTTTGGAAGTTTTGTTGGGGTTTTGGGCCCATAAAGGGAAAAATAAAACGACCCCGAAAATCTGCGTAAAAGTATTGGCTTGTTTGCAGCCATTTCCAGTTTTTTAAAAATACTTTTGAACCGGGGGGGGCTTAAATTTGTTCTGAATTTCAGCTACAGAAAATTTTTTCAATGGGTTTTTAATGTTTAAACGCGGTGGAGCCCGAGGAATTCTTTTTTAAACATTTCTACAGAATTTTTGTTTGTGCCCCAAATTTTTTTTGTAACCCCCAATAATCTACTCATTGTTTGTAACAAAAAAGGGAAAGCGGAAGCCCCGCTGGTGAAAGCATCAGTGGGAATTTAAACCTGATTTTTTGTCTGGCTCCCCAAACGTTGGGCTTTTCTTTTTACACTTTAATCGGCTGTAGATTTGTTTCCTCATCCCATGTGTAGACATTAACAGTTATTGGTTTGTTTTGTTTTTCAAACTGATCAATGTGATCCACGCTAACAGGAAAGGATATTCCACTAAAGTTAAGATCATTGATGTAAGGGTGATAGTTAGACACTCTCTCTGCGTTTTTGCGGACGTAATGCAGCCTTGCAAGAACACACCACATAAAACATTTGTCGTCCGAATTCTTTATGTTTAGAACTGCTCTTTTTGCGACTAATGCTGGAGGTAGTGGAATGTAAGCCTTGCCTACAATTGGTGCATACTTAGCCTGTTTTAATCTGATCTCTAAGACTTCGCCCTCTGACCAACCAGAGCCTCTCATTTTGGCTTCTTCAGCGGCCGCATCAAACTGTGTAAGCAGTTGGTCTGCCCAACCAGGTGTTAAGTCATTATGAGAAAGAATAACCTGTTGTTTGAGTCGAGACCCAGACTTCTAGATTTTCTTTCATTTATTGTTAATAGTCGATTAAAACAGCTAACATTACTTTAACTGGCGGGTCTATTGTTAGTTTACCTGGAACTTGAGAAATTGCATGTACAACACTTGCCTGTATGCTTGTTGGATCAATGACTTCTAGATCAATATCGTTTAAAGCTTTTGACAAACGCTCTCCCTTAAGCATTCCTTCAAACAATTCGTCTGGTCCTTCATATATCTAGCCATGTTGAGTTTCTTTTCTAACTCAAAATATTTATTTAAATTAAAAAAAATAATTAATCAGAATCAATATCAACGGTCTTTTTGTGCTTGGACTCATAAACTAAAGTATAAACGCCCTTTGATGTTGTTAATGTGAGCTGTTTAGAACAGAGTTTAATGTCTCGTTTACTTTTTTTAAACATTCCTTTTTTATCTGCTCGGTGTCTGGCTGTTGAGAAAAACTTGCCCTTGCCTTTTTTTGAAGATAAACTTTTGTCTTTTATAGTCATCAAAATCGGCCTGTAAACGACTAAATTCTTCATCCGTGATGTTTGAGTCAACTAGCGCTTTATTTATTGTCAGTTTGAACGAACTAAGTTTAGCTGTTATTAGTTGAACCATAGCTGTGTGCTTTTGGAGTTTAGTTTTTAATTTTTTTGCTAGCAGCACTTACAGCTAATGAACACAGGCCAAGAGTTAAAGACAAACCGCCTAGAGGTAAAGCTGCGGGTGCACCTACGCCTGTTGCTAAGAGGCCTACACTCGTTCCTGCTGATAGAGCACTAATAGTCGATGCTCCCGTATTAACATATGTAACAGCATTAAAAGCAGCAGAATACCTTCGTTTGGTTTTGCTGTATTTTGAAAGGTCTTGCTCTAGTTTTTGTTGCATTTGTGTAATGTTTGTTAACCTAAAGGTTTTTATGTTAGGGGTTTCTACTATCCCTTCGTTTGGCGACTCTGGCGCTGTAGGCGCTTTTGGATAAACGTGAACAGACATGCTTTTTAAAAAATTAAAAAATATTTTAGTAATGTATATCTTTAATCTGTTATCTTGAATATTCAGCTGCGCATCATATATTAAAAACAAATGTACATTAACTGGTTTATCGCCATCTTTTTCTTTATCAATTTGAATGTTTATTCCGTCTTTAACAGTTCTCCCACTTCCATGCAACTGATTATCCTCTGTCGATCTTAGGTCAATCCATAAACCGTATTTTGTTGTTAAATAATCATCAAGTCTAACATTGTGAAGGTGTAGATCTTTAGACACAAGGTCTACCGTTGGATTTCTACCCCTCCACCCCCAAACAATTTTCTTATTTCTCAAAATGCTGATAAGGTTTAAGCCCGCTAGCGTAGATTTGGTTAGGACTACCCTCAATCGAACATTGTACTTTCGTTATTTTAGGATTAATAAACTTTTCACTTCCTCTTTCGAATGGTTCTTCATCTTCACACAGCAATAAAATACCTTTAAGCGATCTTGCTGCGACACTAAAACTAAAATTCCATATAGCGTCGGCCTTGCTTCTGGGATATGTTGTATGATGAATCACTCTTTCGTAATATATTGCTAATTTTGAATGATATTGTTGCTCAATCAGCCTTGCTAAATTAGGGTTGCTAACAACGTCAAACTCTAACGCGATGTCAGAAATGCTGTACTTTGCTTCGGTGTCTGTTGATCTGATAACACGTTTGTATTCATTAAAAGTTAGTTCATATGACAATCTGTCTTTTAATGCTCCTTGAAAGTACGGTGCATGCGCACTTAACAACTCAAAATCCAAGGGGATGGAAAAGCGATTTCCATACGCAAAATTTACAGCCACATACTTTTTGCCGGCTTTATTAGCATCTGCGGCGCCTATTCTGTGTTTTAGTGCTTCTCATTATCTATTCCTTGAAAGCAAGATCGGCCCTTTCATTCTCGGTTAGCCATAGATCAGAATAGGTTAAAAATATGTCAGCATTGTGTAAAGAAAATATTTCTTGCCCCTCAAGTTTTATAGAAATTTTCTTAACAATTGCCCGCCCCAGATTCTGAACAACTGTCCTGTTTGCATCTGTTGAATCGAGTTCTATTTTGAAAGTAAGTCGCGCAGAGCCTGGCACGATCACTTCATCTGCTCCTAGGTCTGGAAATTTGACAGTAAGAATTTGATCTGCATCAATAGTAGATGGATTATTTGGAACAATAATATTCCGTTTATTTTCCCTTCACGCCAAAGGCTCTTTCAGTCTTCTATGCGGGTCAAGAATTGAACCATATGTTTGCGCCATTTTTTATAAAACAAAATAAAAAGTTAATTATTAAGAAACATGGAAGGCAGAGAAGATGAAGAAGCTTATGATGTTTTTGATCCTGGAGACGACATGAGTGAAATGGCTCCTTTGATACAGCATCGCTCAACGATCTCATTGCGACGTGAATTAACAGAAAGTACGGCCAGATCATTTTACCAAAGTTTAGGCCTAGAACCTCCCCAATTTATAGACCCTGATTTTGAAGTAAAAGGTAGACATTTGTTTGTGAAAAGCGGCCCCGACCGAGAACAACTTGTTCAGCTTACAAATAAACGAGACCCATCAAAGTTTGTAAGCATGAATACAATTAGACAAAGACTTAGGGCAGAAGATCAAAATCGCCTTGGCATTGTTAAACCAAAATTAAGGGGGAGGCTGTTTCTAAACTTCAAAACACACTGCAGGAACTCCCAACAGATAACCAAATACAAAACATGGAACTTCAAGATTTAAGTCAAACAGCAGGCGAAATAATGCAAGCAGAAACCAGTTTTTCAGAAGAAACAGCATTAAAAACTATCCACGATCCGCCGTTACCCATGCGAGAAATAACAGCCCTTGATCATGCTTTGAGAACCATCAGAGGCGAATTAACAAACAATTTAGCAAAACTAGGTGAAATAGATGAGCATATAAAAAGAGAAAAAGAAAAACTCGTTGAGGCTGATGACGCCAACTTAGGGCATGATATTAAAGAAAGAATAACTCAAAGACTAAAAGATCTTGAACAAGAAAGATCAGCAAGACTAGAAGTGTTGTCTACTAACCGAGAACAATTACGAACTCAAGTGAACAGAATAAGAGAAACTATCCAAAGAATTTTATATGAAGACACAACGCTAGCAGAACGAATCCGAACACTGTTTAGAGAACAAGGTGTCACATTAGCAAGCGTTATAACAGCCTTAGGATTTGCAATAAGTACATTGGTGTTGGCTATTACAGGAGGCGGTGGTCAAAATTCATTACCTCCACCGCCATCGCCTCCATCACCACCTGATAAATCATGGGTAAAAAAACAGCTTGATCATCTTGCGGGTTTATTAAAAAAATTAGCCAGCAAAGCCGTGGTCGCTTTACCCGGTATATTAGGGAGTGTTGTTAGCTGGCTTTTGTCTACTGCAAGCAAAGTAGTTGGCTTTATGGCCAAGCACTTATGGACATTAGTTCTCTTAATAGTTGGGTTAATTTTTAGTAAGATAAAGACCAAGTAATCCTAGGCCAGTTAATCAAGAACAAGCGCTGTCTTTTCATATTCATGGTCATTATTTTTTTTGACTTCTTCAACGGCCTTTGGGCTTTGGACCACGGGGATTGGATGGCTTATTCTTGAGGGGTCATCTTGTTTGTTTACTGCTTGCAATATTACTGGCTCAGAATTTATTTCGTTTTTTCCGACCTTCTGTTCATCGCCTGCCACAAGGATTTCATTATTGTAGTTTATTATTGTTCCTATCTGGAGCCTGAGGTCAGAAGGCAGCATGTATAAACCAGTGCCAACAGCAAAGTCTACTTTCGATCTTGCGTATTGTAAAACATTTTGGTACCTTTTAATACTTGAAGGTAAATCAACTGTAGAATTAATGGCGTCCTCTAAATTTGCCAAGTATTGTTTTTGTGCATCAAAACCAGTAGAAGGATCTGTTATGCTCGATCTTGCCTGTGCTTGCGAACCTAGCAAACACCAAACGTAAGTACGAATAGAGTCGTTTATTCGTTCTATTCCTGCTTTAGTTAGGCCCTTAGAAGTGTCTAAGATAAATGTTGTCCATGCTGTTTTATGCTCTTGCTCTATGGACCCTAGGTGAACAGCTGTGCTGAAGAAAGGTAGGAGGATTCCAGTCATAGTTAT
>JAFLJL010001696.1:17500-32406 GCA_018398815.1 Conus ventricosus | reverse complement strand
AATCGGGAAAATTATAAGAAATTTTAGATAGTATATTGGGGGGTTCGAGAAGAGAGGGAGAAAAACGTCATAACAAGGCAATGGAAGATTTAGCTAAGGCAAGAGACGCTTACGAGAAAAGGCGAATTGCTCACTTAGACTTTATTAATAAAAAGTTAAGAGAACAGGGGCATGCAGAGCACACATTTACAGACGTTGATGAGGCAATGAATGAGTATTACTTAGTGACAGGAAAGAAGTTTTCTTACATCGCCACCGCCAGAACTGTCTGACTTTTATGAACCATCAGAAGAACAGAAAATAGCAGAAATTGGTTTTATTGTGGGTGCTATGGGAGCAATCTATATTCTTGCACAAACAATCTAAAATACAATTAAAAAATACAATTAAATACAGTCCTTCTTATGGACAATACGAAGTACAAAATATATTATTCCCCTAAAGGGTATTGGAAAGGAAAGACCGCTATTGAAAAACTGAGTAAAGCCGCTAAGTGTCTGAATCAGATGCGAAAGACTGGCTTTCAAAACAAGCAATTTGGCAAATATATCTGCCTGCCCCAAAAAGAATAATAAGGGCCCTGATTTGTTAACTCAGTTCCTAATGACACCCACCAGATGGACTTGCTGTATCTTCCACATGACAAAGTTAGAAGAAAAAAGTTTAAGTATGCTCTGTGTCACGACCGACCCCTGGGGGTCTGCCCTGACAGGATCAGTCTAGATGGGAATGAAGGGAGTGATGACCTCAAAACCCCCCGCAAGAGCCCACACAAGAAGATTACGATACAACACCCCATTTATTCACATCACCCACACAATCGCAAATAAATATTTCAACACACGCACTATGCACAATGACAATCAAGCATTTCAATACACACAACATGCACAATCACAATCAAGCATTCCAACACACACAACATGCACAATCACAATCAAGCATTTCAATACACGACATACACAATCACAATCAAGCATTTCAACACATATGACATATACACAATTATAAATAAACCTTTCCAGCACCCATCCCTTTCTATGTCATGTAGTGCCCCCACACCCCTGCCTCTCCCAGTCTACTGGGAGCACCCTGTCGCACTAGGTGCTCCAAACCGGGTGGGTTTTCTTGAAGAGAGTCGTTCAAGGCCGACACCCTTGACACACACAAACAGACGATGGAGAGCGCGTCCCGGGGGGGACGTGGCGTTGTTACTGGAGGGTCCTGGACGGGGATCAGGACCGGCCAGTCAAGTCCACGGGCTTTTTCCACCAGTACGTGGCCTCAACCAGTGCGTGGTCCCAACCAGTGCGTGACACCAACCAGTGCGCGGTACCAACCAGTGCGCGGTCCAACCAGTGCGTGGCACCAACCAGTGCGTGGCCCCACCCAGTGCGTGGCCCCAACCAGTCCAAGCTCCGGGTGGAGCCCCCGTGAGGAGGGAAAAGGTAACAGCTAGGAAAGAAGAGAGGAGGGAAGGGCACTGGAACCCGCAGTCAGTACAGTCTGACCCATGCTGTTAAATCCTAACAGCCACTCGCATGATGGGCGAGGGGAGGTCTACTAAATACACCAACAACACCAGCTCAACACAGACCTGAGCATAACACAGCAAACCAATCAAATCAGGAATGTTCGTTAAAGTCTTCTCACACGAAGCAGGTAAGAGACTGCATTAAATTAACAGGCTATAAAACAAATATGAATTATCTTCATCCTTCTCTCACTCACGTTTAACATTTTCCTTTCTTAGGAACTGAACTAATCGCTTTACATCTGCCACCACATTTGCCAATAATAATAATTCAATGGCACATTATCCCCACATTTTATATCAATATTTCAATGCATAAACAAATCTCCAACCACACATCTAAACGGCTAGTCATGCGTACGCACGCTCGCGAACATAAAACTCGTTCTCCTTGCACACACAAACAGACGGTGGCCCAAGAATAAGAGTCCGGCGAATGTGACGGGGCGGACGAGCGAGACCAAGCCCAAATACCAACCCCGAATCACCAGGTTCTCTCCCATCCCCACCGACTACCGCATCACCAGATGCATAAACAGGAGAAAGAATTTTGGATATAATTTAGAATGGCCAGGTTAAAGATTGAATTAACCAGAGAAAAGGTCTCAAACAATATTTCTTTTACAATTTTGAAAACAAAAGAAAATTGCGCAAAAGAGAAGAATAAGCCGGCTAACAACAAAAAACCAAAACAAACAAACGACTCTCTCTGCCCTCTGTCCAGTCGAGAGGACAGCAGCGCAGATGCGGAAAAATGATTGAAGTGATGTCTCCCCTACAGGCCGACTGTAGGGATGAGGTACCGACCGTACTTCGACGACGTGGTGGAGAACCAAAAACAGAGCAGGCGCTCTCAGAGACATCTTCCGCTCGAGTGAAGAGAAAACCTGCCTAAGCCATGGCGGCCAACATGCCACGCTACGTCACAGAGTGAGCATACCTCAAGCTAAAAGAAATGAAGCACGTGCGACAGGTAAAAAGACAGGCGAGAGGCCGATAGACAGCAAGTTCGAGAGAAAGGTACCAGCCACCCGTGAACCTGCAGGATGAATTGCACGGGCAGTGGAATTAGAGAGAGAGAGAGAGAGAGAAAGCAAACCGAACTTGAGCTGAACTACCCCCAAGGTGCAACCGCACCACAAGCCACCAAGGGACGGACATGCGACCACAACAACGATAATAAACAAATGAACAATTCCCCCACCCTAGATGGGTCAATCGTCGTAGGCCTCGTGACAAACTCGTGACACTCTGACAGTTGTGACATGGCTTCAAGGTATAAAGACGCTGAACCTTTAACGGATAAAAGCTCAACTGCTGTGGCTGTAGCTTTACAACAAATATACATGCGAGGCCCATTAAAGTATCCTAGGCTGATCCAGGTTGATGATGGAAAAGAGTTTAAAGGTTCTGTAAACCAGCTGTTTTTAAAACATCATGTTACAGTTAGGAGAGGGGTCCCCGGCAACCATCGATCACAAGCCCTAGTAGAAAACTTTAATAAGAATCTAGCTGAACGCCTGTTTACCTATCAATACACAGAGAAATTATGGACACTACGAAGTACACTACGAGTACAGAGAACGCAACACAGAATGGGTTAGGAGGTTGCCTGCAGTCTTTCGCGCCATGAACAATGAAGAATTTAAAGCAACAGGGCTAAAGCCAGAAAACGCGATCAATTAAAAAAAAATTAGCATTAGAAGATGCCGGGGGACTAAAAAACCTTTTGCCTTTTGGGACTAAAAGTAAGTACTTGATGCTCCTGGAGGGGCAAAGGTGATGTTAAAATTTTAGAGCCCAGATCCTATTGGAGTTAGATGTAAGAAGTAGCAATTATGAAAACAACCCCCTCCTGAAATTTTATTTAAGAGAACTCCTCTTCTAGGGGGCTAAGCCTAAAAGGCCTCCCCCCTAAAAGATCCTTTGGGTCGGAAGAGCTCCCAAGTTGCCCGCCAAACAAGTTGTTAACAAAAAAAATGGTTTTTGAAAACTTATTTTTTTGTTAAACTTATTTTTTGGCCTTTTTTTGGGTTTAACGATCGGGGTTTTTTTTTCAATTTCTTTTTTAATTGCTCGTGCCTACCTTCGTGAAAAAAAGTCTTTCTCCACTCCTTTTGTAGTTAAATTTTTTGTCGTCTTTCCTCACCCACCATAACTTCTGAATTTTTCGTCTGTAACGCTTTCACCCTGAATGATTTGCTTATTCTTAACTTGAACAAAGTTTTGCTGTGCTAGGCTACAATGCAGTCTGCTTTTGTATTTAGGATTAATTTTTTTAAAAACAGCATTACAATCTAGAAAAGGCGCCTAACCAAACCAAAGGCCTCCTAATGCTAAAGGGGCGGCACCCCAGCACCGTAGCTAAAAGAGCAACGCAGCCCCACACTTACCAGCTACACTAAGCCGAAATTAAAACAAAGAGTATTTAAAGCTTTAGCAAATTTTTCTTTCAGTAAACCCCAACTTATCCAAGTCGCTTTCTTTTCCCTTTTGAAGTTCAGTTTTTTTGCTTTAACCTAAACTTTGAACCTCCTTTTTTAAAAAATAATTTTTTTTAAATTTTTCTTGTACATATCTTTTTTTAAACCTTCGGCAACTTCATTAACAAGTAAAACCAATAAAAATCACAACTTTAAGAAAAAAGTCGATGCGTTGTTTTTCTTTATCAACCTCACGTAAAACCCTTTTCAATGATCGGGGGTTTATTTTGTCTCCGTTTTTTTTGTAATTGCAATACCGATTAAGAGGAGATCCCAAGTTTTTAGCCTTTATTGGGTTTCCTCTAATAAACGTATGTTCTGGAAATAGTTCGCCCCCACCGGAGTAAAAAACAAAAAAACACTCTTTGCCAGGTAGGGCGGTTCGTTTTTGGGTTAAATTCTAAAACGACGGGTCGCCCCCCCCTTCACAAAGGACTTCTTTCTCTGTAAAAATTCATAACCCTGCCAAATTATTTTAATCTGTTTTTACGTGTTTCCTGGGAAACCCGGCTAACAAGAAAGGACCTGCATTAAGGGTTTTCAAAAAATTTTTAAAGTATACACTGGGGCTTCGTAGTTCAAACTTTAAATTCCAAGCAAATTTAGGAAGCAAGCCCAAGCATTTTCTCTTTTATGAAGTTTGTATTCATATTTTGCCAAAACTTTGCCCTTAATTTTTACTCTTCTAGGGGAGGATGCTGCTGTCGTTTTTTGTTTCAATTTCTTTTGTTTGAAACCCCCTCATCTGTGTATTTAAAAATTTTAAACATTTTTCCCCACATCCTTTTAAATCAAACTCGTTTTTGTTTCTAGGTCTTTTAGCTCACTCAACACATTAGGACAAAGCGCTTTTGATTTTGGCCCACAACATTTTTATAAAATAAAATTAAATAAACAAATTGTTAAAGCAATCAATAATAAACAAATTAAATAAACAACAATTTGAACGGGGTGCGTCCGTAAGCATAGCTTACGTCTTAGATTTTTCTAAGCTTTTTATTTTTTTTTGCTCTCTTTGTCCCCTTATTATATAATTTTTACTTAAACATTTTTCAAAAATATCTTTGTCCCTTTTGTAAAAAAATTCCCGTTTTTTAAATGTGATCTAAAGTCTTTTAAAACGCATTGTATTTTTGGTTAAAAGCCACACAGAACTAGGGCGTGGGGGGCCACAAAGGCTGCCTTGACAAAGCTTTTTCTTTTTTTTAAAAATGCCGTTCAGCCGAACACATCAATAAAAACACGTTTCAGTTCCCTCAAATAGCTATTAAAAAGTTTAAACATCGCTCATTTGTCGTAGATCAATAAAAATATATTTCGTCCGTCCAAAAATTCCTTTTTTTGTAAAACTTTTTTGGGGTTAATGGGTTTTGGGAGAATATAAAAATGGCTCGTAATGAAACCCGTAATTTTTTGTAAAAAATAAAGTACGAAGACATTTTTTCCCACACCCAAACCCCAAAAAATAAACAGTGCGGATCTTTTGGCAGAAATTTAAAACAATCCATTGTTTTTAAGAATATTTCTTTTTACATTTTAATAAGCCCGTTTTTTGGGCCTGTTTTTTTTAAATTTTAACTGAGCATCACAAACCAAAAAAAGAAATTTTTTTTGGCCCCGTTTCCTCGCTTTTGGAATATTTATTTTTATACGTCTTTTGCCCTATCCTTTCTCCCTTCCCAAAAACAATCGTTGCAAATTAATCAAAAAACCAGCCAACCCCAAATTTTTAGTTATTAAGTATTTTCGATTTTACATCTAAAAGCGAATTTTTTTTTAAAAACACACAACGCGGATCTCTTGCCTACCTCCAGCGAACAATTTCTTTTTTAATCAAAGGTTTTTGGTGGGGTAAAAAGCCCGCCCAATCCAACGACAACTTGCCATTTTTTACACATCAACCTCCATTTTTGGATTAAAAAACCTTCTTTTCCCCTTGAAAAGGATTGTTCCCAGTAAATAAGAAAAAAACCTTTTAAAGATTTTTGGCTGATTTAGATGATTTTCCAAAGAGGTCCGTTTGTTTCTTTTTCTGTATGGCGTGCATAACCATTTCATAAAATAACTGTTTTTTTTTTTATAGGGTTAAGATTGTTCTGGCCATTCGGGAGAAAAACTAAAAACCAAGAGATGTCCCCTGTGTATTAGTTTCAAAAACTCCAACAGAAGCAGAAACGCGGGATTAAAGCAGATAAAGAAATTTTTCCCTTTTTGTCATTTTTGGGAATTTGGGCATATGCGTTTTTACAGCTAAAAATTAGAGGGATGCAGAATCTTTTTTCCCAAATCTTCTCTACTCCCTCTCTTTTAACACATTCTTTGCTTCCCCCCCTAACCATGCTTGGGCCGTTTGGTCTTTTTCCCAAAAACTTTCTCTTTTTTTCTTTTTAGGCACCCATAATCAAAAAAAGGGGTAAAAAAAATCTCCTCTCTTAGTAAAAAGACTTTCTACCCTCCTTTTTGTTTTGCTACACGTTTAAACATTGCCCTCCTAAATTGAAAACAACACTACATTGGATCTGCGTTTTAAATTTTTTTTTTGAATGAAGTTTAGCATGTGATTATAACTCGTCACGCCAAATGGGGGAAAAAGACTGTTTTTTTTGTCCGGCCAACTTTGATGGTATTTACGCAAACGTCGCCTTATCCTTTTTACCCCATGGTTTCCTTCTCTTTTCGTATGGATCGGGGTCACAACCATAATTCATTTTTATAAAACAAAAAAAAAATAAATAAAAAATAGGTAAAGATTTGACGCACCTGATCCTTCAAGAAGAAAGAGATCTGCCGGGCCCCCATTTGAAGAAATGAAAAGAAATTTGGCCCTTTATTTCGCAAGAACTTGAAAAGCAGCAGAAGGGTTTTTCAACCCCTTCTTTAAAAAACAGAAAACACCCCCCCCATTTCGATCTCCTGAGAAATATTAAAAAATAGAATTTTTAACATTCTACTAAGCTTAGGACAAAACCCCCAGAAGGCCCGTCCTTTTGATTTTTAAAATAGTAAAAGCAACCAACGATATAAAAACTACGAGGAAATTTTGTAAGAGTTACTCAAAGCCCGACCCCAACTAAGTTTTTAAAACTAAACACAATTTAAAAGAGGGTTCCCGTGCCGACCAAAGGGGATTAAAAATTTTAAATTTAAGGCCTGAGGGTGTTAGTCTTTTTAAAAACTTGGGCAAGAGTTGCCAACACGATTAAATAGAAATGACCTTTTTCAATTTTGGGCCAGACAGAAAAGCAATAGCAGAAAATTGAAACGAGTTTTAAGAGGGACACAGTTTAAAAAAAATTAACGATTCTCCATTGCCTATCCGAAACCGGGCTTAAAGCTGCCTCAACAATAAGGGGCGAACTAACAAACAATTTACAAAAATGGCGAGTTGGGTTGAGAGATGAAGAAGAAAAAAAAACTGGGGTGCAGTGAAACAAATTTAGGGCAAGAAGAAAAGGCTAAAAACAGCAAAAAAAAAACAGGGTTTAATGATGAAAGGGGCCGGGCGAGGTTGAAAACCTGTCACAAAAAAGCGCAGCTCATCACAAACAAACGAAAAGAAAACATAAAAAAAACACTTTAGAAAACACAAACCAGCAAAAAAAAAGGACTCGTTTAGAGAACAAGGGATTACAATATTATATATTACGCTGTTTGGGTTTTCTACTTACCCGTTTGCTTTTTAAACCCGGGATGCGCCAACGGGGGCCTAGCTCCTCCAACGCCTCACCTGGAAAGTTGGATTAAAAAATTGCATCATCTACAAAATTTTTAAAAAATTTTTCAGCCAAAAGGCTTGAAATCTGCCTGGCAAATGGCAGCGTTGTTGTTGGGTTTTGTCTAATTTTGGGAAAAGTGCGGGTTTTTTTGCGACCATCTTGGGGCGTTAGGGGTGTAGCTGCTGGGTTTTTTTAGTGAAATAAAGTATGGCCAATCCCTAAAAGTTTTAAAAACAAAAACAAGGGCGCTTTCGCTAGTGGGCTGTCATGCAGGGAGATCAACGTGGAGTGCTTTCTGGGGGCTTTCTGCTGGGGGCCTTTTAAATGATCGCCTTCTTCAGGGGTAGGTACTTTCTTTAAAATGGATGGAGCGGGCCTTGTGTTTAAGTATTTATTGTGCCCTAAGTCTTGGTCGTCTCCAGCTGTGAGGATTTCGTTATTATAATTCTGTATCATGCCAATCTGTAGTCTAAGGTCAGAGGGCAGCATGTATAATCCATAGCCTACAACAAAATCAACCTTTGACCTAGCATGTGCAAGAACGTCTTGATACCTTTGTATGCTGGCAGGCAAATCAACAGCAGAGTTAATAGCATCTTCTAAATTAGCTAGAAATTGTTTTCTAGCATCAAAGCCTGTAGACTGATCAACTATGCTAGACTTGGTCTGTGCTTGCGCTCCTAATACACACCAAACGTATGTCCTTATGGAGTCATTGAGTCTTTGCACGCCTGGCATTGTTAGACCTTTACTTTTATCTGAGATAAATGTTGTCCAGGCATTAGGGTGTTTTTGTTCTATGGATCCCAATCGAACTTGTGCGTTTGGTTGGAAAGAGGTGTGGCCAGGCCAGTAGTCATAAGTATATTCTCTTTTTGTGCCCCACAAATACAATGTGCCTAACCCATGATTGCGGTCTAACTTTTGTTTAAAATCAGTTGAAGGATCAATGTTAAATTCATTGCAGATTCTTTCATATGCATTATTGTCCATTGGGCTTTTAAATGGATTAAACGCGTTGTCGTTAGGGAGCGGCACTTGTAGTTCAGTTAGTATTCGCCTGTACTGGTAATAAACATGAAAGTTGTATACTGACCTTACTAAAAGATTAGGGTGGTTTAAATGGTTTGCATATGAAACACCACAGCCAGCAGTTGCGCAGTAAATGGCAAAATTTAACTGATTCTGGAAAAAAGCCATAGGGTGGGATGACCATGCTGATGGTACTCCATCACTTTTTATTGGTGGGTTTAAATATCTAGTTAGTGGGTTTACAAGTCTGACTTGGAAGCCGTATGATCCATCTACTGCAATGGTTAAATTGCTAAAGTCCAAAGATTTGGGGTTATAAAACGCTCCTACATTGTAAGTAACATGTTCAATATATTGAAAAGCTACCATTTTTAAATTAGTTTTTTTTTAATAGTTATAAAAAAGATGTACGTCTATATAACCAAGCAAAACGAGAGTGTGTTCTTAACGCACCCAATTGAAAATAGGCGCGGCGATTGTAGGGTTACCCTTAGAGAAATTGGGTTTAAAATAAAATGGATTAACATATCTGAAAAAGATAAGAATAACTGGGTGGATATTAAGGATGGGCAAGGCAATCTATTAAAACATTTAAAAATACCCAATGGTTACTACAACTTTTGTTCTTTAAGAGAAGTATTTAGCAATTTTAACATTAAGTTTAAAATTAATGAGGCAAATCTTATAATTACTATGAATTTTCCAGAACTTAAAGAAAGGGAGTACGTTTTTCTAGAAGCCTTGCTCGAATTTGAGGCTTTTATGATTAGTGGTAAACGTATCATATTAAAACACATATAGCACTTAAAAAGTGGACTTTATGAGTATGTTGCGTAGGCCCCGATTTTCTCATGTACCGATGTTTGTTTTGTCTATTTAGAAGAGTTAAAAACAACCGCAATTTATTTATGGGGCAGCCTCCTACAGTTCTACGAGACTGCCAGAACATTAGGCAGGGTTTTGCGATATCAGCTATACAGTTGGTGGAGACAGTCAATTTAAAGAATTAATTAACTTAGATTACATTCATTAAATATAAAAATAACTAATCAGATGAAAGACTAGTTGTTTGTTCTAATTTATTAATAGTGCTAGAAGTAGAAAGCGTACTGTAACCCATAATTTTTATGCCCCTGAAGAGAATGTAAATATTCTTTGTTCACGATCACCCATGTTATTCTGCACGGAAACTCCCGTTTCAATGTGCTAATTACGTCGATTTTTAGAGGTTTTGCGTATTAATTTTTGTAAAATAGGTGTTAATTTTGGCAAAACATGGACATGAGATGGCGTGATTTGTATGTGAAAAAGGGGTTTTCGGCAGAATCACATGGGTGGTCGTGAACGAAGATATTTACATTCTCTGAGGAGAGAGGCTTGAGGAATCAAAGAACTGGAGTTTGATTCTTCTTAATCGCTTAACACACACACACACACACACACACACACACGCACGCACGCACGCATGCACACACACACACACCACATACGCATACACACAAGCACGCGCGCGCGCGCGGCGCATACACGCACGCACATGAACAAAACGCATGCACGCACGCACATGCACACGCACGCGCCACGCGCACTCACACACGCGGCGCGCGCACACACGCACACGCACAACACACAACACACACACACACACAAAATTGTGCATCAAGTTTAATGAGTCCTGAATTGATAAGGAAATTCAGCAAGAAAGAGGTGAGTCTGATCAACGGATAGGCTTACGTTATAGCGCTGTTCTACAGTTAGTCAACCAGACAAAAAACGGACCTGATGAAAGACAGCACAACAACAAAGTCAAACAGAGCTTCCCAAACAGAACTTCTACAAATGACCGAGACTGAGAAAGAGAGTTTGATGAAAGAGATGAATGTGTCGATTTTAGATCTAAAGAACACATCTCAAAACAAATGAACGAGCTACAAGTGATGGTGCAGAGCGCGAACGTGGCTGCGCGGACGGCGGCGGACAGTACATTCAAACGTTGTCGGGCCCAACATGTGGCATCTGCTGCGGACGCAGTAGTTGGGCCTACCACATACTGGACATTGTCAAGCGCGGGCCAAAGGTCTGCAATGAAGAGTTCTAGCCTACAACATCTGATGACGTTAAAAACGATGACGCGAATAAAAATGACGCGAGGGGTGTGGATAAGGGAAAAGAACATTCAGAAAAGACCAAATTAACCCTTACATGCTACAAGCAAACAAAGAAATAAAGATCAACAGCAAAAACACGAACTTTCTTTCACATCCATTGCAATCTAGAGGTTCACAGATTTACCCGAAGTTGTTGTATTGCACGACTCGGTGCTAACGGTATATCCGCTCAAAGACTGGTGCAGCTTATGGACTGTATATCAAGAAAGAAAACGACCACCATTGATCAATGCAAGAAGGCTTTACTGTCTGATTCTATCGACAATGCAGACGTATTTGTGCTTCGTGGGAAATGATCTCAAAGACACATCTGATCCAAAAGAAAAGGCATCAATTTCATCAACTTAGTGAACGAATTACAAAAGCATTATCCTCGAACTCGAATAGTTGTTAGCAAGGTCGCCCCAACTAGGATAAAAAAGCTGAACATCAAAAGAGAAATCTTCAATGATGAAATACATTGTAATCTTTCCGGTCAAAATAACGTGTCGTTCGTGACCACGAAAACATCACCAACAACACTCAGTACATGTGGGACTTAATCATCCCTCAGAAAGGGGTCTCACGGTGTTTGCAGGCAACCTTGTCGTCATCTATCATACATGTACTGGGAAAGCAAAGACAACCCGGTCATCGCTACAGCTCTCATCGTCCCAGGGATACTCCACCCCCGTCCACATCACCAGGGCAGAGGAATTCTTTTCTTGCTGCGCGAGGAACATCGGGGACGAGATCACCTGTACAATTACGAGCCAGTGAAAGTCTTCTGTCTACGTATTTCTGTTGGATTGTTAAAAGGCTGCCATTTTCATAGTTGCACATGATTGTGTTTAGCATTATTAGTCATTATCCTGTTGAAAGATTTTTAGGTATTTTCTATACTGAATTTCAGTTTTCGGTATTTGCGAAGTGTCTTTTTTTTTTCATTTTAATAGACTATTACTGTGCTTTTGCTTTATTTGCAATTTTCTTTCTGTTTTTTTATTATTAGTTTTTTATAACTGTTTGATGAAAAAAAGAAAACATTAGTACTACAGTGGAATTGCCGTTCAGTCACTACCAATATAATACACCTTCAACAACATCTTGAGAACAACACTTATATGGTCATCATCCTTCAATCTCTAAATGTGACAAGAAGGACTTGCCACGATTGGAACCATTTCTCTATCCACCAGTGTGCCAAGAAAGTGATTGTGCTGCGAAATTTCTGTAGCCATTTATATTAATGACCAGTTATTTTACCATCCAATCCAATCGCCTGTACCAAATGACACAACAGACTTGTATTCCTGTGCAGCGTGTGTCCGATTCAACAATCGTTAGTTTTGAACATTGTTTCAGTGTATTTTCCAAAGGTATTATTGATTGCAATTCTGACTGGCTACGTTCGTTAAATACTACAAATGATAAATGGTTAATAGCGGGGGACTTTAATGAACATGCCCTTTTTGGGATCTATCTTGCACCAAAGTAACCCCAATCGCTTGGTGGAGAATATTTCAGATTCTCCACTTTTTCTTTTAAATGACGGAAGTGTTACAAGACTGCTGATGTTCCCAGCCACAAACCGTCAGCAATTGATCTGACTCTAATCTCTCCAAAGTTAGTTCCTAGCTGCAAGTGGCAATTACACGATAACACTTTGGGAAGTGATCATATTCCTATTATCCTACTTTTAGAGGATTTGAAGTTAAGCAAAATGATGTAAAGGATAAAATTCCTAAATTTGATTATAAACGAGCTGACTGGGCCAAATTTGAATCTGTTCTAAGGTCTTACGATTGTTAGTTCTTTTGATAAATCAGACATTGAATCTATGTATACTCATTTTACAGAGGCACTTTAATGCTGCAGGCAAAGCAATTCCCAAAATTAATGTGTCAAACTCTTCGAAACATGTGGTAAAGTATGGTGGACAGATTCATGTAAAAATGCTGTAGACAAAAAAAGAACACCTTTAAATCATATGCTAAAGGTTAAAAAGTGAAAGGCCAGTGTTCCTGTCAAATCTGCTAAAAACCAAAGAAACAGGGTTATAGAAAGTGCTAAAAGAAACTATTGGTCAACGTTTTGTTTTAATGAAATAAGTGACCATAAAGATAAAAGTAAAATTGGAAAAAGATCCATGAAATGAAAAATGGGGTTCATCTACCAGAATATCCAGTTATTCTAGGTGATGAACAATTTCCTTCAGAATATCAAAAAGCTGAGCATTTGCTGACACCTTTGTAAAGAATAGCTCTTACAATAGTCTATCAGATAAATACAGAACTTTTAGGGAAAATCAATCACAAATAACATATACAATGATCCTAGAGAAAAATAATGATCACTACTTGAATGCTGAAATTACTTGTCAAGAATTACTGTCTGCTATCTGTTCATTACCAAAGACCAAGAAAACTTCTGTTGGTCTGGATGCCATTTCCAATGAGTTGATAAAACATCTTCCAGAAAACTTTTTGTTATTTTTACACGAATTATTAGTAAATGCTGGATTGAAGGTAACATCCCATCCATATGGAGAGATTCAATTATAGTCCCTATTCTAAAGCAGGGCAAACCAATACACGATGTAAATAGTTATAGACCTATCTCTCTGACATCTCATGTATGCAAATTAATGGAGCAAATTGTTTTAAATCGATTGTCTTATCATTGCGAAAAATGTGGGATATCCCTGTAAACCAAGGAGCTTTAGAAAGCAGATCAACCATTGATCATTTAGTGAAATTAACAACTCAAATCAAACATCAATTTGCCAAAAGACAAAATGTTCTTGCCACATTCTTTGATATAAATAAGGCATACGATCAGGTTTGGCATGAACGAATACTATACAAGTTAAAAACGGTTGGGCTTTCTGGTCATATCTATGATTATGTTAAAACATTCTTGGCCAACAGAAGTATCCAAACAAGAATTGGTCACTTTATTCCTCTTAAAATTCGTTGATATGGGTATCCCTCAAGGCTCTGTAATTGCTCCTATCCTATTTAATATCCTAACCTACGATTTACCAATATCTATCTCAAAAAAAGTAACTTTATTCAGTATGCCGATGATATCTGTTTGTGGATGATGTTACTTTAAAAGAAAACATCAAAAAGGTCTATAAATTTTATAAAAAGAGCATATCAATATGATCTAGACAATATTGCCATGTTTATGTCAGAAAATGGTTTAAGCTTATCACCCCAAAAATCTCACATGATGCTATTGATGCAAGTGGATCTGTTCACAATGCCCCAGAATTCAAAGTAATAACATCACACTTAAATACGCTTCAAATATAAATTCCTTGGTGTTTATATAACGTCTAAGCTCTCTTGGAACTGCATTTAGAACATGCTGTAAATCAAGCAAGAAAGTCATTGAACCTTCTAAAAGTCATAAGCAAACAAAGCTGGGGTCAAGACACAAAGACATTAATTCATTTGTCCTCTGCTCTAGTTAGGTCTAAATTGTCGTATGCACAAGAGGTATTCTTTAGTGCTCCAAAATATCTATTGAAAAAACTGCAGAGTATAGATTGTAAAGCATACAGAATAGCCCTTGGCGTTCCTTTTCATGGTTCCATCATAGGATCTTACCATGAAGCAGGTGTATTGCTCTTGATGATCAGCGAAAACTAGCCTGTGCGAAATACATTTTAAGATGCTCTACCATTCAAAATTCAAACCAAATGGAACTTGAAATTAGGTCCGATATTCATTTCCTAAGCGTGCAAAACGTATCCGATCTAATAAACTATTCTTACATTTTCTTCTAAACTATTGACAAAATTTAAATACTAATCAAAAGAAATTAGCTGTGCGTTTTCCAATAAGTCCCATCCCAAACTGGGAGCTTTTTAAGGCTAAGTTTGATTATAACTATACACAGTTGTCCAAATTTGATAACATCAATGTACTTGCATATGAAGCTAGATCCCACATGAATGATTTTTATCCCAATCATCTAAAAATTT
>JAFLJL010001696.1:0-15000 GCA_018398815.1 Conus ventricosus | reverse complement strand
TCTGTACGAAAATAGACTATTATCCAAACTGAACGCGAATGAATGTTTTCCTCATGTCCAGTGTTCGGCGTCTTAACTGTTCTTCGTGTTGGCCGGAAAGGTGGTTTTTATGTGGGGAAGGGGATACAAAAGGAAATCTTCCTCTGAATCGGATTCACGTTGATTTTCGATAGAAACTACATTGAAGGCTTTCATGGGGGGCAGGGGGCGGGAGTGAGGAGCACAAAACCTAAGATACTATGAAGAGGGTGACCCATAACTATTATTGCAATGTGACAAAATGGACAGTGAAGTAACAGATTCAAATGGTCAGCATGCATGCTCATTCGAGCCAAATCTTTGAACATTGGGCTGGCATAATTTACCCACCCAGAATAGCCATTACGAACAGGTACACAGCCCAAGACGGGTTTTCCTCTTTATGGAATATCTCACACGTATTCAGGATAAACTGGGAGTACGTTTATATGCTTTGCATCTTGTTTGTGTTAATATAGGACGTACATCATCGCTTGAAGACCAGTTTTAACACAAAGACAGGACCGGACTCAGTGGGAACTAGGCCAGTCCACGTCACAGAAGCAGCATGCTGCATTACTGAAACGACAGCCTTGGTCAGAATGGGGCCAGTGCACTTCCAGCCTTGGTCAGCATTGGACCAGTCGACTTCGGCACAGAAGCAGCTATTCATACAACTGGACTGTGTCGGGTTCTGGAGGCACTCGTGTCATCACTCGGCCAGCCGACCTTGTCAACCTCGGTGTAATGTCAGTGGAGGAAGGACTAGCGCACAGCCAAACACATCACAGCTTGCTTACAATCTCATTCATATTATCATGCATTCGTCACATCAAACCACTAGTAAAGTCTATAACTTTACTATACATGATCATAGAAAGAACATCAATGCATATAGAATCAAACAAATAAAACATTCTCTCTTTCCTGAACTTCACAAAATCATTTATCTAAAACATCATTAACTAACCGGGTATAACAGATTTCTACTTTACCTGGCCAGGTGATCTTAACTATTCACGAATCACTGTCTTTTCCTTTCTTTTCTTTTTCTTTTCACTGTCACTTTCACAACACGACACAACTGCCGGCACTGGTGTTGGTCTGATGGCGCCTGGTCAGGTGAGACTGTTGGCGTTGGTCTGTGGTTCTGCTTGGCGAAGTGACGCTGCCAGGTATGAGGTCGAACCCCGGTTAGGGTAGAACAGTGACTATCAACATCGATCTGTTCTCCTTTCTTTCTTCCTGCATTAACGCATTGCACTCTCTCTCTCTCTCTCTCTCTCTTCTAGTCTGCTCTTATCAAATGGACATGGTTGCTTTTCTTTTCCTTTTTCTTTTCTTTTTTTTCTTCTTCATGAATTAGCAACTCTTTCTCTCTCTCCACATCTCTCCTCAGTCCTTCCTCTGCAGACTATCTCATGCTAATCTCTCAACTTGGTTCTTTCTCTCCTCATCTCTCTCTCTCTCTGCCCTTCTCTCCTGCAGAGCTCCACTCAGAACCTCTCTCTCCTCTCTCTCTCTGTTCGTTCTTCCCCTCGTTCTCTCCTCTCTTCATCTCTCTGCCTTTTCCCTCGTGCAGAGACTACACCTAAAACCTCCTCATCTCTCTGTCTCTGTTCGTTCTCATCTCCCTGCCTTCCTGTAGGCGAGAGCCTACTCTCCCGAACTTCCCTCTCTCTCTCTCTGTCTGTTCGTTTTCCTCCTCCTCTCTCTCTCACTCACACATTCCTTTATGCTCTAACCCCGTGTCCAAGGGCCAGTACCATTGGTCAGTATTTTTACCGCCCTGACACCCGAAGTTGTCTCCCTCTAATTCCATTGGATATTCACATCACGACAGTCCCGTCTACACGCCTTACTCTCTGTGGTGGTCATTGGTCATTTAATTGATTAGCTAGATTTCACCCCCACCAACACTACCTTCCCCTCTCTTCGTTCGGCGACGTCGTAAATTGGCTAGATGAGTCTGGGTAGGCGCCAAGACGCGGGCTGGAAGACTACTCGAGACATTCTGCCAGACAGCTTAGTCCGTACGGCAGACAGTGCTGTCTCCACGAGAGCTAAAAATAGCCCTTAATTGGCTGAGGCGACAGGTGAATGAGTCGGTCAGCTATTTAGTCCGTCTGGAAGGGTCGGACTGTCTCTGTGAAGGATGAGGATTAGCCCCCCCCTCTGCTCAAATTGCTGAATCCGAACCATGGGGCCGTCCGCCTGACGCCCGAATATTTGCGTTAGAGCTTAAGTCCAACTGGGCTGGTGGCGATTGCCCACGAATTTTGGGTTGAGTTGAATTTTGACCGTGACAATTTCCCCCTTGCAAAAGATATGCTCCGCATTGTCTCAAAACAACGGTACAAAAAAGACAACAACCGAATTTGCTGAACCACAGCTACACGTGCAAAGTTTGAAAAATACTTTACAACAACCGGTTTACAAATTATAAAATATATCATTAGTGGATATCACTCCATGAGTTATCATTGACGTGCGCTCTTGCGTTATTTCACTCATTTTATAACGACCTCTGTGCGCACTTATGCGATTCCCCTACCTGCGGATTTGCCACATCTTCTCTTCACAATTCTTATGAAAAGCACAATATAATATGATCACGATCCATGACACTTCACTGAGGAATCTTCATCCTCACTTATTGCAAAAAATTTGCATCACTACACAAGCGACTGTATGCTCCAAGCATAACTACATTTACATGAACAAATCTCACAAAGAAAATATAAACAAGTCTCACACAAAAATATGAACCATAGCCAACTGGGAACGAACCCATATCCAATCAACATAACTGGAATCAACACATATTATCAAATGCACCGCGGATATGACTGACTTCCTCTGAGTTGCAGCTTGCTAGACTACACGACTTAAATAGTCAGCTCCGACATTCTGTCGACCTGGAATGTACTGCACTCGATACCTGTAGGGCTGCAGTGCCATTGCCCAACGCAGAAACTCTGCTGTTTTTCAACTGCGCCTCCTGCAGGAATTTGAGTGGTTGATGATCCGTCTCGATCACGAACTCTTTCCCATACAAGTATTTGTGGAACTTCTGCACGGCCCACACAACAGCTAAACACTCCTTCTCCACCGTTGCGTACCCTTCTTCACACTTTGTCAACTTCCTGCTAGCATATCTCACAGGAAACTCGACCTCTTCATGCTCCTGCAACAATACTGCACCTACCCCAAACCACCTGATGCATCTGTCCGCAACAAAAATGGTTTTGACATATCTGGTAGCTTCAAGATGGGACGGGAACCTAGTCTTTCCAACACGTCTGCAGTGCTTGCTCTGCAGCGTCTGACCACTCGACACTGCCGGTTTCCCTGCCTTGACCAAATCACTGAGAGGACTCGTGATTGCAGCAAAGTTTGGGACAAACTCCCTATAGAACCCAATAAAACCCTAGCAGACTCCTGACTTCTGTTTTGGTCTTTGGTCTCTCTGAATTCATCATCTTTCTCCACCTTTCCCCTTTCTGGCTGCTTTGTGTCGCCTCCGACAACAAAAAACTAGGAACTCCTACTGTTTAGCCCTTTTCATACGATGACACATCCTGTATGACTCTTCTGGAAACTTAGGCAACAAAATTCCCCTTCTTCTGCTGGGTCTCTTTCACTCATCAATGATTGCTGCTGCGCTATGAAATCATCAAAGACTCGGTCAGCCGTTTTACCGGTGCCGAGATGACTCGCCATGAGCGACTCGTGACCCAATGACATGACAGTGTCACGATAACATGCTGGTACCTCTAACTGAGTGGTCACCTCACCTGTCTTCCCCTTGGTGAACACTCGGTACAACAGCCCGCCTTTCACAAGAAATTCTGTCTCACCTCCTCTAACCTCCTGTTTCTCTCCCCCTCTTGCCAACTCCCAAGACTTCACGAGCGAAGGGTCTTGTTCCTGTGCTGCCCTAAACTCTTTCAGGCGAAAACGTCTATGCCGACTTCCTTCCTGGAACAACTAACGGTTTAACAACCTTTTCCTCCTTCTTGCTCCGTGTTTGAACTGCTGCCCCTGTAGCAGTCAACAACTCAGGATCCCTGGATCCTTGCCCCTGGAATATTTCCAATGATCAAATCGTGAAGGGGTTTCCCCATCACCAACGCAGACAACTCGCCTGAGAAGTAAGGGGTACGTACTTCTATCTTAGCAACTGGAAACTCCCTCACAGTGCCATCGATTAGAGTACAGGTCTGGATTTGCCCTGTCAAATCCCCTTTATCGACCAGCGTTGTTCGTACTCCCCCGCATGAACAACCAGTGTCTCGTAACACTTTCACCCTCTGCTGGCCAATCCACCCTTCTTCCACTGGTAACGAACACTCAGCCTAGTGCCCTCCATCCCTGACACTGACTGCTGTCCAGTGCTAGCCATAGGCTGCACTCCACCCTCTTCAGACTGAATCCCTTTTGGTTCCACTGCAGGTCGTTTCCCTTGACGACCCTTATCCACCTCTTGAAAGGCTGCTGCCTTCTGGAACCTCATGCGACAATCCCTCGCCACATGTCCCTTCTTGTGACAAATGAAACACCTAATTTCCCTTTCCCCTTCCTTCTGCCCCACCACTGGGTTTGCAGACTTTGCAGAAAACTCCCTAGTCTCCTTGCACTCTTCTCACCTGTGCCTAGCACCTGTTTCTCCTGCACCTTAGTGCCAAACGTGCCTCTCTATACACCTCTGCGAACTTCAACAACTCTCCTGCTGTCTTGGCTGTCTCTCTTTCAAATGTATGGTTAACTCAGGGCCGCAACCTGACAAAATCTGTTCCTTCATAACTAGCTCTTTCAATTCAACGAACTCCTTCTTCGTACCACTCAACTCTAATTGTTGTTCAATAGGGGTGTTCTTTTCTTCCGCCGTTATATCTCTTTTTTTTTTTTTTTGAACAAGATTTTATTACTACGACAGCCAAACTGGTGGTTTCCGACACGAGTGACGTAATAGCACAATCCTATGAATGATAATATTAGCTTGGGACAACGTAATTAGTTTTTATAAGACGCCAGCGCCTGACCCAATATGAGAGCGAATTATAGGGAATCTGTGCGAAATGAGTACTCTGGGGCTGAAATGCCAAGCCTAGTATTAACTATCTTGGAAGCCATGCCAAGCCTAGTATTTAACTATCTTGGGAACATACAGTAAGACAACCCTTTGTCTTAGGATTACAACACTTGAATCCCACCCAGCTTCCTCTCTGAGAAGTTGAACAATTATAATAAATGGGCCAGAATATCCTGGCAGGCTCGCCAATAAATTGTCAACCTCGGTGTAATGTCAGTGGAGGAAGGACTAGCGCACAGCCAAACACACTCACAGCTTGCTTACAATTCTCATTCATATATCATGCATTCGTCACATCAAACCACTAGTAAAGTCTATAACTTTACTATACATGATCATAGAAAGAACATCAATGCATATAGAATTCAAACAAAATAAAACATTCTCTCTTTCCCGAACTTCACAAAATCATTTATCTAAAACATCATTAACTAACCCGGGTATAAACAGATTTCTTTCTTTACCTGGCCAGGTGATCTTAACTATTCACGAATCACTGTCTTTTCCTTTCTTTTCTTTTTCTTTTCACTGTCACTTTCACAAACACGACACAACTGCCGGCACTGGTGTTGGTCTGATGGCGCCTGGTCAGGTGAGACTGTTGGCGTTGGTCTGTGGTTCTGCTTGGCGAAGTGACGCTGCCAGGTATGAGGTCGAACCCCCGGTTAGGGTAGAACAGTGACTATCAACATCGATCTGTTCTCCTTTCTTTCTTCTGCATTAACGCATTGCACTCTCTCTCTCTCTCTCTCTCTCTTCTAGTCTGCTTTATCAAATGGACATGGTTGCTTTTCTTTTCCTTTTTCTTTTCTTTCTTTTCTTCTTCATGAATTAGCAACTCTTTCTCTCTCTCCACATCTCTCCTCAGTCCTTCCTCTGCAGACTATCTCATGCTAATCTCTCAACTTGGTTCTTTTTCTCTCCTCATCTCTCTCTCTCTCTGCCCTTCTTCCTGCAGAGCTCCACTCGAACCTCTCTCTCCCTCTCTCTCTCTGTTCGTTCTTCCCCTCGTTCTCTCCTCTCTTCATCTCTCTGCCTTTTCCCTCGTGCAGAGACTACACCTAAAACCTCCCCATCTCTCTGTCTCTGTTCGTTCTCATCTCCCTGCCTTCCTGTAGGCGAGAGCCTACTCTCCCGAACTTCCCTCTCTCTCTCTCTGTCTGTTCGTTTTCCTCCTCCTCTCTCTCTCACTCACACATTCCTTTATGCTCTAACCCCGTGTCCAAGGGCCAGTACCATTGGTCAGTATTTTTACCGCCCTGACACCCGAAGTTGTCTCCCTCTAATTCCATTGGATTTCACAT
Source organism: Conus ventricosus (assembly GCA_018398815.1). Classification (NCBI taxonomy): domain Eukaryota; kingdom Metazoa; phylum Mollusca; class Gastropoda; order Neogastropoda; family Conidae; genus Conus; species Conus ventricosus. The sequence continues at coordinate 8,583 of JAFLJL010001696.1, read as the reverse complement.
CACGACAGTCCCGTCTACACGCCTTACTCTCTGTGGTGGTCAATTGGTCATTTAATTGATTAGCTAGATTTCACCCCCACCACACACTACCTTCCCCTCTCTTCGTTCCGGCGACGTCGTAAATTGGCTAGATGAGTCTGGGTAGGCGCCAAGACGCGGGCTGGAAGATACTCGAGACATTCTGCCAGACAGCTTAGTCCGTACGGCAGACAGTGCTGTCTCCACGAGAGCTAAAAATAGCATTAATTGGCTGAGGCGAAGGTGAATTTAGTCGGTCAGCTATTTAGTCCGTTGGAAGGGTCGGACTGTCTCTGTGAAGGATGAGGATTAGCTCCCCTCTGCTCAAATTGGCTGAATCCGAACCATGGGCCGTCCGCCTGACGCCCCGAATATTTGCGTTAGAGCTTAAGTCCAACTGGGTGGTGGCGATTGACCACGAATTTGGTTGAGTTGAATTTTGACCGTGACAGACCTCAACATGTCATTTGTTTGAGGCAAGATTTCATTTTTGTACCCCCTCACCTAACCCAAATATCTTTTTAAATGGAAAGCTTTTATTAATGTTCCGTTTAAATTTCTCAAGTATTCCCCTTACTGATCTATCCTTCACCTTGGACAAACTGCCTGCTGAGTTGAATGATGCACATGTATATGTGTGCGCGTGAAAGAGCTGAGCGTGTGTGTGTTTGCAGATGTTCTATTTTGTAACATCATAGGCCTACATTTTGCCCCTTTACTTTCCATATGCAAGTGTATAACTATAAGCGCGCGTGTGTGCGCGCACGCACGTGCGTGCGTAAATAAGTGGATATGTGTACGAGTGCGATATGGTGTGTATGTGTGTGTGATTTACTTGATTGCTGGTGTTCGTGTGTTATGCTTTTGTCATTTTCTTTTGAATCTAACTATTCCTTATGTCTGTATACATTTATCACCAATACTACTACTGCTACCACCTCTCTCTCTCTCTCTTCTCTCTCTCTCTCTCTCTCTCTGTCTCTCTCTCCCGCTTTCCCCCTCTCTCTCTTCCCGCCTTTCTCTCCCTCTCTCCCTCTATCTCTCTTCCTCTATCTATCTATATATATATATATATATATATATTATATATATATATATATATATATATAGGCCTATATATATATATATATGTGTGTGTGTGTGTGTGTGAAATGCCAAAGTGACTGTACTCGATATGGATTTTATCGGTGAAGTCGTTGACTAACGTATATATTTCCATCTCGTTGCAGCGCCGCACGTTCTGGTTGACTTCAACAGTTTTGTGAAGTCATCGTCTTTTGTTCCTTCCAAATGCATGGCCAGTCAGTCTGACAGACCCGTGAATATTTTTTTCGGTGACTTAATCTCTTATCACATTCTAATCCTTGAGGATGTTTGAGAGCCTTTGCAATTTTCAACATTTCATTCGTACATCTGGCTCTGTCCGTTGAGATATGAAGAGAGACGTGCGTCTGGCGTTCAGACCTGACAAGTTTAAAAGTTGCTCGCCCGGCAATGGTGCCGATGCCGAAGTGTTTGTGAAGTAGAGAACTATAAAACCTTCATTCTGGGCCACTTTCGCCCTCAACCAGTTTTCGGGCGAAAGTGACCCAGAATTAAGGTTTTATAGTTCTCTGACAAGTAAGACTTCAATAACCAAAAAATAACGATTATCTACAAACAATATGCGCACACACACACACACACACACACACACACACACACACACCACACACACACTTACTCACTTACTCACTTACTAACACACACACACACACACACACACACACACACACACACACACACACACACAGACAGACACACACAGACACACACACACACACACACACACACACACACACACACACACACACACACACACACACACAGCTCACTCACGCATGCTTGCGCACGCTCTCTCTCTCTCTCTCTCTCTCTCACGCACGCGCGATCACACACACGCACACACACACACACAACACACACACACACACACACACACACACACACACACACACACGCATGAACACATACACACACACACACACAAGCACGTATGCACGGCTAGATAGAACACAGCGCAGGCCGAGCGGCTCGTTTTGCAACTGTGTGTCTTCCTATGTTGTGGCCAAAAAATCAATAAACCATGCCTGGCGAGCTTACTTCGTTTCTTCTCTTACCTGGCCAAGTGCGCCGCGGGCAACTTGCCCATTATTGTGTCAGCAAATGTTCGCGAATATTCTAGACTGCCACGTGACACTCCACGTCAACACTACTACGCCGGCAAGAGCCGGCCATTTTAGCCATGGCTTCTAATGGGGACGGACGTGCTTTGTTTACAGAGGAACAACTTCTTGTTATGGAGGAACATATGCAATACTACAAGCTTATGATGGAGTATATAAACAAAAGAAAATTAGGTGAGCGCTGTTTTTTACCTTGTAAGCCAAAGAGCAGTATTGCGTTTTTGGAAGGTGGGGTGAAAGAAAAACGAAAACTAACCATTGATGAACTACACAGCTACCTTGAAAGCTTGTTGGTTCCACAAAGAGATTTAGAAAGAGATTTAGGCAATATTACTGAAAGAGATGTTGATGGCTTTGATAATTTTTCGACTGTTGACGAAATGATTCCATTTTTACAAAGTGGTGCTCTTTTACTAAAACTTGGCGAAAGAAAAACTATCCATCATGCTCTGATTATGGGTCACTGCCTTGAAAAGGCGCAAACAATGTTTCAAAGATCAAAACCAACTGAGACATGGCGGTGAGGAGGGGTGTGGTATAAACTTTTTTTGTGCAAGAAGGAAAGTATAATGAAACTCTTTGTTGTGGGAGGCAATCTGCGGTGAAGTTAGCCTTGCTGACTGCTACTATAAATAGCCGTTCATGCTGTGAACGCCTTATTTTCGTAGCAAGAGGTCTGCGGTGAAGTTAGCCTTGCTGACTGCTACTATAAATAGCCGTTCATGCTGTGAACGCCTTATTTTCGTAGCAAGAGGGCTGCGGTAAATCCACCTTGCTATAAATAGCCGTTCATGCTGTGAACGCCTTATTTTAGTAGCAAGAGGGCTGCGGTAAAATCCGTTTTGCTATAAATAACCGTTCATGCGGTGAACGCCTATTTATAGTAGCAAGAGGGCTACGGTAAAATCCGCCTTGCTATAAATAGCCGTTCATGCTGTGAACGCCTTATTTTAGTAGCAAGAGGGCTGCAGTACTGCCTGTACTTGCTATGTGCGGACACTAAGGGAGGTAACTCCTGCTTACCCCCACCCCACGCATGCACACCCCCCACCCCACACCCCCACCCACGCATGCACACCCCCACCCCCACCCCACACCCCCACCCCACGCATGCACTCAAGTTATCCACAAGTTGCCCTTAAGTCATCCTCAAGTCACCCTAAGTCACTTCTAAGTTCTTACTCAAGTTGTCCTGAAGTCATCCTCAAGTCATCCACAAGTTTTTACCAAGTTATCCTCAAGTTATTCTCAAGTCACTTCAGTTCTTATTCAAGTCATCCTCAAGTCATCCTCTAGTCATCCTGGAGTCATCCTCAAGTCATCCACAAGTTTTTAATTAAGTCACCCCAAGTTCTTAATAAGTTCTTGATTAAGTTCTTGATTAAGTCACCTCAAGATCATAACTAAGTCATCCTCTAAGTACAACCAAGGTCTTATTTAAGTTATCTTATAATTATCAAAAAAATACAATCTATGTTTTTATCTTAAATAGCAGATGCCTAATATAGTACACACACGCCTCAAAAACGCGTCATTGCTGAGGATGTCTTGCTCAGCGTTCTCTGCATAGATCTTAAGGAAGTTCTTACATCCTAAGCAACCGCATTGATTACAATTCTGGTCTATGGAAATGTCTTTTATAGACTCCATGTCTTTATTTATTGACTTATCATTTATAATACGCCATGATCTATTTTTATTAAAAATTTTAAAATTAAGTTCTTAAAATATTATTGCATTATAAATGGATCAAAATGATGCTTTGTTATTGGCGGTTTTGGCGTGCTGTTGTCTTTCTCTGTATTTAACGGTTCAGATTTTTTTGGTTGCTTTTGTTTCTGCTGCCATTGTGTATATATTTTTAACCGTAATAACCGCCCCAACAGCAGCAATGGCGCCAAAAATGGCAACAGTTTTAAGTTCAATATTCCATGAAGACTTTGGGGCCCTTGAATCACATGGAGTTTTTATAGCGGCATTGAATCAACTTGTTCTGGCGTTGGAGGTGTTATGTTTTCATGATGAGTCATATTCTGTAACATTAATTTTTTTTGTCTGTTCCACTCTGCTAATTTTTTTCCTGCTTTAACACGCCCAGGATGAGGACACTTTTCACTGGCCCCCACCTGATTCAGTGTTTTCTGCTGATTTTCTGGCTTGGTTACTTTCTCCACCTGATTCAATGTTTCCTGATTCTGGTTCTGATGATTTTCCAGCTCGTTCATTTTGAAGGGAAACAAAATCTATATGATTAAAAGTTATTAATCCCATGATTAATGGCGATAACAATGTTCCAAATCTGTAGTATAGATCACATCCTAGAGACTCTAATGACTTTGTTAAAACTGGATCTTGCGTTAAATCATACGTAAGATCTTGTTCAGAATCAATGGGAGCAAATCTACTGACTAGTTTAGTGTACAAACTAAGAACCGTTTGCCCACACTTTTCACCATTCTAGACCCCAGCTGCGCTTCATACCTGTTATGATACTTTAAAAAAGTCTTGTGGCGACATCTGTTGAATCTGTTCAATGCTGAATTCAGTTCCGAGGAACTGTTTTGTTTTTCCACACGCTGCCAAAGAATACAACCTCTCCTTTTGGGGCATAACAGCTTGGCCATCAACTTGGTCATTCATAAGTTCAGGAAGGTTTAGGCCACCTTGTAGCTGTAGTAGATCATCACTGTTCATGTTTTTAATAATTATAATTATTTTATTTTATAAAAATGAGCACCGAAAAAACTGTTGCTAACCTTGTATACCATTCTGCTGTTATTGGAGGTCTAAGTGTAGGATACTCAATGCTTGGTAAAAGCCTGTTAAAAATAAAGCCAGCAGATCTTGGCAAACTAGACTTTGAGGATTCAGCAAAGCTGATTGCTATCATTGCAGCTTCGGTTGCCACGAAAGATTTTCTAGTCAAGCAAGGAATAATTCCGGACAATATAAATATGTAAGAAAAAAATACATTTATAAAAATGGCTTCACTCGTAATGATGATAGGCGGCGCTGTGGTGAATGCGCTTGCTTTTAGTGGAAGTAATTACGCATTTAGTAAACTGCGAGATGAAGGTGAGAGAAAAAGACATAACAAAGCTGTGGAGCAACTAGCCGCAGCACAAGATCGCTATGAAAAGCAGAGAATTGAGCAGTTAGATTTTATTAATGATACTCTGAAAAAACAGGGCCATGCAGCTTACACATTTAAAGATGTTGATCAAGCAATTAAAACAATATTATCTTGTAACAGGCAAACCGATTGAGACATTGCCCCACCAAAATTCAGTGACTTTTATCATCCATCAGAAAAACAAAAGATGCAAGAAATCGGGTTTATTGTCTTTGGTATGACCGTTGTGTATTTTGTTGCACATATATTGGCTGAGTAAAAAATGAACAAAATCTATTATTCACCCAAAGGATATTGGAAGGGAATAACAGCAATTAAAAAGCTAAGCCAAGCGGCGGGGGTCAGTGAACAAACAGCAAAGGAATGGTTATCTAAACAAGCGATTTGGCAAATTTATTTACCTGCGCCTAGACGATACAGAGACCACACTTTGTCAATACAATACCGAACGACACCCATCAAATGGATCTTCTATATTTACCCTCTGATAGGATTAGACGAAAAAGATTTAAGTACGCACTCACAGTCATTGACATAGCTTCAAGATACAAAGATGCGGAACCATTAACACAAAAGAGTGCTTCTGCTGTTGCTGTTGCCATACAACTGATATACCAACGAGGCCCTTAACTTTCCCTCGCATGATTCAAGTCGATGATGGAAAAGAATTTAAAGGCCAAGTAAATCAATTATTGTTAAAACACAGAGTTACTATTAGAAGAGGCATTCCGGGAGTTCACAGATCACAGGCTTTAGTTGAAACTTTAACAAACAGTTAGCCGAAAGACTTTTCTCCTACCAGTATCACAGAGAGCTGATTGACAATTCTCGCAACACAGAATCGGTTAGAAGGACTGCCCTCAGTTTTGCGCGCAATGAATAATGAAGAATTTAAAGGGCTAAAGCCAGTACAAGCAATCAAAAGAAAAACAATAAATGTTGCTGAAGGAGAGTCTTCATCCGGCAAACTATTACCATTTGGGTTGAAAGTAAGGTACCTTTATTTGCCGGGGGAAGCAGAAGGGGACACTCGCATCAGGGCAACCGATCCAATTTGGAGTGTTGACCCGTACGAAATAAAAAGAATTGTAAAAATGAATCCGCCCGTGTATTATTTACGAGAAACTGACACAACAAAACAACCAGCTCCTCAAAGATCTTTTGTGAAAGAAGAACTGCAGATAATCCCGCAAGACACAGTTCCGCTTTAATTAATTGACGGTTCCCCAGTGCCCAATTGCATATGAAAACTCGGATTAACAAACACACGTTTTGTGTTTGTTCTATCTAATGACTTCTTTGTTACAACAGTTGTGTTGATCTCATGTAGATTAGATCGCAGTTTTACGTTGTCATGATGAAAAGTCTTATTGCCAAACAATGATTCTTTGTAGTTGTCATGTGATATGTTTGACTGCACAACGCTGCGAGATATTCCCTTTGCTTTCTTAATGATTTTCTCCTGGCTCGAAATACTGTACATTTTTTACCTTAACCCCACATACTCCTTGATCACCTTTCCAGATAATTCATCCTTCATCTTTCCTAAAACTTCTTGTTAGTAATTGAATGTAAAGGCGAATCTTTAGGATAATCGGACGTGTCATACATCCACTCGCTCCTTTAGCTACTTCTAATTCCATGTCTTTATAGATGTCTTCAGTAGGGATATCTATAACAAAACTGTCTGTATCTGTGTAAAGTACTCTGGACTCAGGATACGAGGGCTTAAAGTAGTCATAAAGAAACTCTAACATCAAAAGCTTTGATAATTCTAAAACAGTAAACCCAATAAATACAGGTTTGTCTAATTTGACTTTCTTTTTTTTCATCATTATACCAAAAAGCTGATCATGAAATCTTCTGAAGTCCTGATAATTAGGTTTAGAAGTCAGCTTAATTGCTTCGTTCTCTCTGGTGACCAATCTGACATCTTTGCGCTTGTGGGGATTCTCCATAGTCTTTCCGAAACAGCTGTTGTTCATCAGCTTGAAAAAGTCTTTTTCTGAAGCATCTGTGGATTTAGTTCTAAGATCAGTGTTCTTCATGATGTATGGTTTCATGAACTGTTCTTGATCAAAAGCAATTATGCGATGAACTGCTGTCAACTTCAACCCATGTCTTAAATAAAATTGCAGAAGTCTGTAATGACAGACATAATTTTTTTTGCCGCGAAGATTAGGCACAAGTTTAGGTGGTTCTCTTGGATCCATCTTTAGACTTTCTGCTGCTAATGGATAGTCATTATGCAGGTCATGGAGTTCCTGAGGATATTCTAAATCAACTTCTAGAATGAAACCACGCTGTTGATTAGGCGTTAAACTGTTCAACCACTTTAATGCCTTTTGAATATTATTTGGATCACCGCCTGTGTACATTTAAAGTTGCGTAATGGAAGCGATTGCGCCATAGCCCATCCATACAGATTGTTTGCATCTAAATACATTAGATAGTTAGACCTTTTACTCGGATCATAGTCGTCCAAGTATTTGTTGTTTGCTTTACAGTAATGATGCGACGCCATACTAATTCCTCCACGCAATCCATTTTCAATCATCTGAATCATTGGTAGGTCAGACAATAAATCAATCTGTACTCCAGTAAACTTTAAGAAAGCGTCCCAGCTCATCCCGGGCGCAGAAATGTAATGCGCAGGATCCAAACTGTAATGTTTCATGCAGGTCTTTCTGTAATTTTCAAGACGTCCGCCAACAAACATACATCTGCCATCAAGTAGGAGAGAGAACGGGGAAATACCAATCCTGGGCCACTTCCGCCCTCACCCAGTTTCGGGCGAAAGTAACCCAGGATTGGTATTTCCCGTTCTCTGACAAGTAAGACTTCAATAACCAAAAAATAACGATTATCTACAAACAAACATACTGTGTAGGGTTATCTGTTTTCAATACTAATTTACTAAACTTTTCAGATTTCAGTTTTTGTTTAATCCTATGTTTTTCTTGATCATTTTCAATAACATCATTTTCACGCAAACATTCATCAAATGAGTCTCTGTCTTTCATGTGAAATAGAACTACAGTCTTAACTGTTCTCTAAAGTCTTTTAAAACTGAGTTATATTTTTGACATAAAATCCACACACTTATCCCAGCATGTCTTCCGCTGAAAGCTAGTTTTGACAAAGTGTTTCTCTTTTTAACTATGGTCTCTTTCTGCTGAACAGTCATCTATAATAATTCTTTACGTC
>JAFLJL010001695.1:27500-30968 GCA_018398815.1 Conus ventricosus | reverse complement strand
TAAAAACCAAGGCCCACAGACACACATACACACACATTCACACACCGCACACACACATTCACAAAACGCACACACATACATACATACACTCACATACACACGCACACACCCCGCGTGCATACACACGCGCGCCACACACACGCACACACGCGTGCACACACACACACACATACATGCACACCGCGTGCAACCACACACACACACACACGCACACACGCGAGCACACACACACACACATATATACATACACTCACATACACATGCACACACACACGCACACACGCGTGCATACACACGCACCCACACACACACACACACACACACGCACACACGCGTGCACACACACACACACACACACACACACACACACACACACACACACACACACACACAACACACAGAGCTCTGACCCTTTTTTATTTACCAAAATGATTATGATATAACACATTAAAACATACTGACTAAATGTCTTTTAGACGGTATGGTATGTTTATGGTAAAATTTTCCATATGGCCGGACATTAACCATACGGCCTGTAACATATATATATATATATATATATATATATATATATATATATATATTTTTTTTTTTACTGTTCAGCCCTTTTATCTACCTTACTTCATTCTTCATTTTCTTTTCTGCTCTTCTTTCCCCTTATTTCGTTTTCCTTCTCTTCCTTACTCTTCATTTTCTTTTTTATTTTTCTTGTTTCATATCTTTGTCCTTATCTTTCACTTTGTTTTCCTTCATTTGCTTACTCTTCTTTCATTTTCTTCCCTTTGCTTACTCTTCATTCCTTGTTCTTCCATTCTTTTATCTTTCACTTTGTCCTTTTTTCTTCCCTTTCCTACCCTTTGCAGTTTCTTCCTTCATTCCTTTTCTTCCTTTCCTTACCCTTCATTACAGTTGCTTCTTTTCCTTACCCTTGATTACAGTTGCTTCTTTCCTTACCCTTCATTACAGTTGCTTCTTTTCCTTACCCTTGATTACAGTTGCTTCTTTTCCTTACCCTTCATTACAGTTGCTTCTTTTCCTTAAACTTAATTCAATTTCTTTCCTTCTTTACCCTTTCTTTCTTTTCCCCCCTTTCCTTCATTTTTTTTCTTTCCTTCCTTGCCATTTATTCTTTTTTTTTTTCCTTTTTTTCCACTCTTTTTTGTCTTTTGTCTTGGCTTTCTTTCTCTCTCTCTCTCTCTCTCTCCCCCTCCCTCCTCTCTCTCTCTCTCTCTCATTTTTCTTCCAATTAGTGTGCAGTCCAAAATTGCCACTAGGTTGATCGGATTTTTTTTATAAAATTAAATAAGTTTCTCTTTCGTTTGCTGGGATTATTGTTTGTATTAGAAATATTTTCTTTTTCCTTTTCTCTTATTCCGAGCATTTTTTGTTTTTGTTTTCGCTTTTCTTTATTGGGGGTTTTCCCTCCTCCCTTGTACAAGCCCTTTTGGGGCATGAAAAACCTTTTTCAAAATTTCATGTCTCTTACTCTCTCTCTTTTAAAATTTATTCTCCATTCCAGGTTTAGTCTCCCTCTCTCGAGTTTCACGGAAAAAAATCCTCGGGCAGTATTATCCAACCCTGAAAACATTTTCGGCATACACAACTATACAATCACAAAAACCCAGGGGACCGCAGCACAGAGAAGAGAAGAGAGAGAGAAAACAATTATTCAAGTCCGCAGCCCTTTTTGGGGGGGGGTTGAGCAATAAACAAATTTAAACAAGGTACAAAAAAATACAAACACCCACAACGTCCAATTTAGGGGCCCCTACTTACCTATTCAAATCGCCCCCCTTTTTTTGAGCAAGTTCTTTGTAACTTTATTTCTTGAGGGCAGAAGACAAACTTGAAAAGTGTGGACGCGACAAAACTTCAAGTGCAGGGTTCGTTTAGGGCCCATCCCTCTACATAAGGGCATTGTGGGATTTACGACACCAATGTAGCCTAAAATCAGCCGTCAAAACGTGCACAAAAGAACCTAAATTTTAGTGCTTTACTATGGTAAAGAAATTAAACTGACAACTCATCCCCGGTTTTGTCCAAAACCTTCAAAATTGCTTGCCCAAAAATCTATGCATACCCAATTTGACCAGTTGCCGAAAATGTTCAGAAATTCCCAAAAGGGCCATCCATTGAATTGAATGTGCAGAAGAAAAATTTAAATCCACCGTACTTTCCCGAAAAAAATACTACTATGTACTGGTCCTATCATAAACAGTGTTAAAATCTACAGTTACCGTAACGGTTTTAGCCAGTGTCGCTGCTCTGACCAAAATAGTACGCCCTGCGGGGTGCGCACTAAGCTAGTTTTGCGCTGACTGACCTATGACCCCCCATGAACGTGACCTGAACCGGCAGGGTCAAAGTGCATGCATCGCACCTCGCAAAATCACCGTGGCATGCAGAGGTGTTGATCGAGACGCGGGTGTCTTCGTTACTTTTGTAGTAAGGGGGTAGATCTGGTTTTCGGGTCATGGCCAAGCGAGGGAGTTTGTGGTTTGTCTGAAGCTGTGTAGCGATACATGGTCTGTCGCCCCAAGCCAGGGAGTTGTGTGTTTGTCAGAAGTTGTGTGTACCGATACATGGTCTGTCGCCCCAAGCCAGGTAAGGGCCATGCTGGGTCTGGTTCTGCTAACAGACGGGGCATCACAGGCTGCTCTATCGTATTTGCTGTTCCTGCTCAAGCCAGCACAACCTAATGGCACGTCTTGTTCAAGTACGTCATTGGAGCCTTCATAGGTAGAATACCCCACCACCTCCTCCTGTTGTTTATGTAGGCACGTTTGTCAGGGTATTGTTAAAAAATCATACCTTTCTCCGATCAGCTCGGGTCCACCACCCACCATCTCGCATAACTGTCAGTCTGCCGCTGTTGATCTGCAATTGACCAGGACTTGGTTGCTAAACAACTAGATAGAATGCAGTGTGTGTTTTATTTGTTTATATATAAGGTGCTCAAACCCCCCCCCCCCCCCCCCCAAACAAAAAAAAAAAAAAAGCAAAAAAACAAACAAACAAAAAAACAAAACAAAAAAAACCACAACAAACAAACACAAAAAAACCGACAACTAATTAAAAGAATCCAGACTGACTGCAATTTTGTGTTAAATCATTTATTTGTTTTGTTACATAAAACAGCAAACAAATGAAAGACTGGAAAGAGCGCAGTTTGCGCTAAAGTATGGTCATTTTGTTGTACCTTTCATGTTGAATTAGCTTTAAATAATAAGATCAGGAATAGAGTTTTAGAAACTTACCGCCAATGACATTGACAAACAAAGCACAAGACAAGACACAAATAATAAATAATAAATAATAAATCAAAGAGCGCAGTTTGCACTAAAGTATGATCATTTATGGGCGTTCTTATTCAACATTAGTTTCATTTTGTTGTACCTTCATGTTGAATTAGCTTTAAATAATAAATCAAAGAGCGCAGTTTGCACTAAAGTCATGATCATTATGGGC
>JAFLJL010001695.1:12500-22500 GCA_018398815.1 Conus ventricosus | reverse complement strand
GGCTAGCAGTGGCTCAGTGCGGTGTTGCAGGCTAGCAGTGGCTCAGTGCGGTGTTGCAGGCTAGCAGTGGCTCAGTGCGGTGTTGCAGGCTAGCAGTGGCTCAGTGCGGTGTTGACAGTGGCTCAGTGCGGTGTTGCAGGCTGACAGTGGCTCAGTGCGGTGTTGCAGGCTAGCAGTGGCTCAGTGCGGTGTTGACAGTGGCTCAGTGCGGTGTTGCAGGCTGACAGTGGCTCAGTGCGGTGTTGCAGGCTAGCAGTGGCTCAGTGCGGTGTTGCAGGTTGACAGTGGCTCAGTGCGGTGTTGCAGGTTGACAGTGGCTCAGTGCGGTGTTGCAGGTTGACAGTGGCTCAGTGCGGTGTTGCAGGTTGACAGTGGCTCAGTGCGGTGTTGCAGGTTGACAGTGGCTCAGTGCGGTGTTGCAGGCTGACAGTGGCTCAGTGCGGTGTTGCAGGTTGACAGTGGCTCAGTGCGGTGTTGCAGGCTAGCAGTGGCTCAGTGCGGTGTTGACAGTGGCTCAGTGCGGTGTTGCAGGCTGACAGTGGCTCAGTGCGGTGTTGCAGGCTAGCAGTGGCTCAGTGCGGTGTTGCAGGCTAGCAGTGGCTCAGTGCGGTGTTGACAGTGGCTCAGTGCGGTGTTGCAGGCTGACAGTGGCTCAGTGCGGTGTTGCAGGCTGACAGTGGCTCAGTGCGGTGTTGCAGGCTAGCAGTGGCTCAGTGCGGTGTTGACAGTGGCTCAGTGCGGTGTTGCAGGCTGACAGTGGCTCAGTGCGGTGTTGCAGGCTGACAGTGGCTCAGTGCGGTGTTGCAGGCTGACAGTGGCTCAGTGCGGTGTTGCAGGCTAGCAGTGGCTCAGTGCGGTGTTGACAGTGGCTCAGTGCGGTGTTGCAGGCTGACAGTGGCTCAGTGCGGTGTTGCAGGCTAGCAGTGGCTCAGTGCGGTGTTGACAGTGGCTCAGTGCGGTGTTGCAGGCTGACAGTGGCTCAGTGCGGTGTTGCAGGCTAGCAGTGGCTCAGTGCGGTGTTGACAGTGGCTCAGTGCGGTGTTGCAGGCTAGCAGTGGCTCAGTGCGGTGTTGCAGGTTGACAGTGGCTCAGTGCGGTGTTGCAGGTTGACAGTGGCTCAGTGCGGTGTTGCAGGTTGACAGTGGCTCAGTGCGGTGTTGCAGGTTGACAGTGGCTCAGTGCGGTGTTGCAGGCTAGCAGTGGCTCAGTGCGGTGTTGCAGGTTGACAGTGGCTCAGTGCGGTGTTGCAGGTTGACAGTGGCTCAGTGCGGTGTTGCAGGTTGACAGTGGCTCAGTGCGGTGTTGCAGGTGTGTTTCCCGCTGACTGCCGACCCCTGATGACCTTCCTGCACACAAGGGCCCCATGTCTCCAGCACTTGCACGTCTCGCTGCTGGCCCTGGGCGACTCCAGCTACCCCCACTTCTGTCGGGCGGGGCTTCAGCTGGCCAGCAGGTTAGAACTCCAGTCCTCCCCGGGTCTTCCTCACTCCTCTTCCAGCAGGGCTGGCAGCTGGAGTTGCTGCCATGCGTAGTCGTGCATGCACACTACAAATACAAGACACGCACAAACAACAAACACACACACGTACACACACATGCACACACGAACACACACAAGCATACACGCAGATGATAGATGCATCAAAGCATTCACACATACAAACACATGGACACATACAGTCACGCACACCTATGTCCATGTGAAGGAAGAATTAGCTTGAAATATGATAATGCATCAACAGTTCTTTGCCATACCATGCAAAGCCATCACAAACATAAGTGGAGATCTCTATGTGTATTTCAGACTTGGTGAGTTGGGAGCGCAGGAAGTGGTTGCAACCACACGGGTGGACGGAGAGGACTGGGGGGTGATAGAGGGGTGGATGGATCAGGTGGAGAGGTGGATCGGCAGCAGGGAGGCGGAAGACGCATGTCCCGACCTCGGGCAGGATTACCTCGACATGGAGGACATCATGGAGGACAGCAGTGGCAGCAACTACAGTCGGAGCAGGCCCTTCCTGGCCACTCTGAAGGTTGGCATCTTGAAGTGTGAAACCTCAGCTTTTTGAAATATGTTCATTATTGTCGGATGTCTGTATGTGCTGGTTCTTTCCACATGTATACACATTCATTTTATGAGTTTTTGTTTTAGTTTTCATTTTTAGGCTATGCAGAACATTTTTAATTTAGTTGCAAAGCCAGACGACTGCAGGCGGAAATCTAAACAAATCTTAAATAAATGTTAGCGAACCGCCCAGAGAACATGGACAAACGAGTCACAAGACAAAAACACACGCGTTTCGACCTCTTAGGTCTTCGTCTGGTGATAAATAAACGAATAAAACAACGAAAATTCACTTAGCTTTGATCGCTTCTGATCGCTAGGGTCAGGCTCATTCAAGAAGGCGTTGAATGAGGCGCCTTCTTCCTTGCGCTGAACCCTAGCGATCAGAAGCGATCAAAGCTAAGTGAATTTTCGTTGTTTTATTCGTTTATTTATCACCAGACGAAGACCTAAGAGGTCGAAACGCGTTGTGTTTTGTCTTGTGACTCGTTTGTCCACGTTCTCTGGGCGGTTCGCTAACATTTATTTAAGATTTTTATTTTATTTAAAAAATTTTTTTCGTCATGTCATTCCAGTTGCCACATCATGTAACATACAGTAACATAGTGAAACAGTAACAAACAAAAATCTCTGTTGTATGAAGTCATCCCAAAAGTGCCCTGCTGGCTGCAAGTTCTGTGATAGCAACTTCATTTTTTTTTGTCACTGTTTCTGATTCTGTCTGTTTTCTTTTTCTTTTTTTTTGTTTTTTCTCTCTCATTTCTCATGTTTAAAGCATTTTGTGTTTTTCTGCATTTGTGGTCTTTTCTGTCTTCATTGTGGAAATCTCATTTACCTTTTTTTTTTGTTTTGTGAAATACCAGCTGTATTTACCTTGTGTTGTTGTAGTGTGGTGACTTGGCAGAGACAGTGTGCACACAGTACAGAGTGGACTGTAGTGTGGTGACTTGCAGAGACAGAGTGGACTGTAGTGTGGTGACTTGGCAGAGACAGTGTGCACACAGTACAGAGTGGACTGTAGTGTGTGTACTTGGCAGAGACAGTGTGCACACAGTACAGAGTGGACTGTAGTTGTAGTGTGGTGACTTGGCAGAGACAGAGTGCACACAGTATAGAGTGGATTGTAGTTGTAGTGTGGTGACTTGGCAGAGACAGTGTGCACACAGTACAGAGTGGACTGTAGTGTGGTGACTTGGCAGAGACAGTGTGCACACAGTACAGAGTGGACTGTAGTGTGGTGACTTGGCAGAGACAGTGTTCACACAGTACAGAGTGGACTGTAGTGTGGTGACTTGGCAGAGACAGTGTGCACACAGTACAGAGTGGACTGTAGTGTGGTGACTTGGCAGAGACAGAGTGCACACAGTACAGAGTGGACTGTAGTTGTAGTGTGGTGACTTGGCAGAGACAGTGTGCACACAGTACAGAGTGGACTGTAGTGTGGTGACTTGGCAGAGACAGAGTGCACACAGTACAGAGTGGACTGTAGTTGTAGTGTGGTGACTTGGCAGAGACAGTATGCACACAGTACAGAGTAGACTGTAGTTGTAGTGTGGTGACTTGGCAGAGACAGTGTGCACACAGTACAGAGTGGACTGTAGTTGTAGTGTGGTGACTTGGCAGAGACAGTGTGCACACAGTACAGAGTGGACTGTAGTTGTAGTGTGGTGACTTGGCAGAGACAGTGTGCACACAGTACAGAGTGGACTGTAGTTGTAGTGTGGTGACTTGGCAGAGACGGTGTGCACACAGTACAGAGTGGACTGTAGTGTGGTGACTTGGCAGAGACAGAGTGCACACAGTACAGAGTAGACTGTAGTTGTAGTGTGGTGACTTGGCAGAGACAGTGTGCACACAGTACAGAGTGGACTGTAGTTGTAGTGTGGTGACTTGGCAGAGACAGAGTGCACACAGTACAGAGTGGACTGTAGTTGTAGTGTGGTGACTTGGCAGAGACAGTGTGCACACAGTACAGAGTGGACTGTAGTGTGGTGACTTGGCAGAGACAGAGTGCACACAGTACAGAGTGGACTGTAGTTGTAGTGTGGTGACTTGGCAGAGACAGAGTGCACACAGTACAGAGTGGACTGTAGTTGTAGTGTGGTGACTTGGCAGAGACAGAGTGCACACAGTACAGAGTGGACTGTAGTTGTAGTGTGGTGACTTGGCAGAGACAGTGTGCACACAGTACAGAGTGGACTGTAGTTGTCGTGTGGTGACTTGGCAGAGACAGTGTGCACACAGTACAGAGTGGACTGTAGTGTGGTGACTTGGCAGAGACAGAGGGCACACAGTACAGAGTGGACTGTAGTGTGGTGACTTGGCAGAGACAGTGTGCACACAGTACAGAGTGGACTGTAGTGTGGTGACTTGGCAGAGACAGTGTGCACACAGTACAGAGTGGACTGTAGTGTGGTGACTTGGCAGAGACAGAGTGCACACAGTACAGAGTGGACTGTAGTGTGGTGACTTGGCAGAGACAGAGTGCATACAGTACAGAGTGGACTGTAGTTGTAGTGTGGTGACTTGGCAGAGACAGAGTGCACACAGTACAGAGTGGACTGTAGTTGTAGTGTGGTGACTTGGCAGAGACAGTGTGCACACAGTACAGAGTGGACTGTAGTGTGGTGACTTGGCAGAGACAGAGTGCACACAGTACAGAGTGGACTGTAGTTGTAGTGTGGTGACTTGGCAGAGACAGAGTGCACACAGTACAGAGTGGACTGTAGTTGTAGTGTGGTGACTTGGCAGAGACAGAGTGCACACAGTACAGAGTGGACTGTAGTTGTAGTGCGGTGTATTGGCAGAGACAGTGTGCACACAGTACAGAGTGGACTGTAGTTGTAGTGCGGTGACTTGGCAGAGACAGTGTGCACACAGTACAGAGTGGACTGTAGTTGTCCTGTGGTGACTTGGCAGAGACAGTGTGCACACAGTACAGAGTGGACTGTAGTGTGGTGACTTGGCAGAGACAGAGTGCACACAGTACAGAGTGGACTGTAGTGTGGTGACTTGGCAGAGACAGTGTGCACACAGTACAGTGTGGACTGTAGTGTGGTGACTTGGCAGAGACAGTGTGCACACAGTACAGAGTGGACTGTAGTTGTAGTGTGGTGACTTGGCAGAGACAGTGTGCACACAGTACAGAGTGGACTGTAGTGTGGTGACTTGGCAGAGACAGAGTGCACACAGTACAGAGTGGACTGTAGTTGTAGTGTGGTGACTTGGCAGAGACACTGTGCACACAGTACAGAGTGGACTGTAGTTGTAGTGTGGTGACTTGGCAGAGACAGTGTGCACACAGTACAGAGTGGACTGTAGTGTGGTGACTTGGCAGAGACAGTGTGCACACAGTACAGAGTGGACTGTAGTGTGGTGACTTGGCAGAGACAGTGTGCACACAGTACAGAGTGGACTGTAGTGTGGTGACTTGGCAGAGACAGAGTGCACACAGTACAGAGTGGACTGTAGTTGTAGTGTGGTGACTTGGCAGAGACAGTGTGCACACAGTACAGAGTGGACTGTAGTTGTAGTGTGGTGACTTGGCAGAGACAGTGTGCACACAGTACAGAGTGGACTGTAGTTGTAGTGTGGTGACTTGGCAGAGTCAGTGTGCACACAGTACAGAGTGGACTGTAGTTGTAGTGTGGTGACTTGGCAGAGACAGAGTGCACACAGTACAGAGTGGACTGTAGTGTGGTGACTTGGCAGAGACAGAGTGCACACAGTACAGAGTGGACTGTAGTGTGGTGACTTGGCAGAGACAGTGTGCACACAGTACAGAGTGGACTGTAGTGTGGTGACTTGGCAGAGACAGTGTGCACACAGTACAGAGTGGACTGTAGTGTGGTGACTTGGCAGAGACAGAGTGCACACAGTACAGAGTGGACTGTAGTGTGGTGACTTGGCAGAGACAGTGTGCACACAGTACAGAGTGGACTGTAGTGTGGTGACTTGGCAGAGACAGTGTGCACACAGTATAGAGTGGACTGTAGTGTGGTGACTTGGCAGAGACAGAGTGCACACAGTACAGAGTGGACTGTAGTTGTAGTGTGGTGACTTGGCAGAGACAGTGTGCACACAGTACAGTGTTGACTGTAGTTGTAGTGTGGTGACTTGGCAGAGACAGTGTGCACACAGTACAGAGTGGACTGTAGTGTGGTGACTTGGCAGAGACAGTGTGCACACAGTACAGAGTGAACTGTAGTGTGGTGACTTGGCAGAGACAGTGTGCACACAGTACAGAGTGGACTGTAGTGTGGTGACTTGGCAGAGACAGAGTGCACACAGTACAGAGTGGACTGTAGTGTGGTGACTTGGCAGAGACAGTGTGCACACAGTACAGAGTGGACTGTAGTGTGGTGACTTGGCAGAGACAGAGTGCACACAGTACAGAGTGGACTGTAGTTGTAGTGTGGTGACTTGGCAGAGACAGTGTGCACACAGTACAGAGTGGACTGTAGTGTGGTGACTTGGCAGAGACAGAGTGCACACAGTACAAAGTGGACTGTAGTTGTAGTGTGGTGACTTGGCAGAGACAGTGTGCACACAGTACAGTGTGGACTGTAGTGTGGTGACTTGGCAGAGACAATGCACACGGTACAGGATGGACTGTAGTGTGGTGACTTGGCAGAGACAATGCACACGGTACAGGGTGGACTGTAGTGTGGTGACTTGGCAGAGACAGTGCACACGGTACAGGGTGGACTGTAGTGTGGTGACTTGGCAGAGACAATGCACACGGTACAGGGTGGACTGTAGTGTGGTGACTTGGCAGAGACAATGCACACGGTACAGGGTGGACTGTAGTGTGGTGACTTGGCAGAGACAATGCACACGGTACAGGGTGGACTGTAGTGTGGTGACTTGGCAGAGACAATGCACACGGTACAGGGTGGACTGTAGCTGTCCATCCTGCGGTGCCTGTGTCTCCACATGGCCTGTTGTGCTCTTTTGTTGCATTGAAAGGTTTTCATTGATTTCTTTTTAACAATTATAAAAGAAATCTGAAAGTGATAAGCGGAATGACTTGTGCTCTTAACACTGCTAGGTCTGATCATACTGAAGATGTCAACAATGGTGCTGTCATGTCTCGGCCATGGGCTGACGCCCACAAAAGGTGCCGTAGGGTCAGCTGAGCTATAATGATAAAAACTGAAGTGAACAGTGTGCTATGAAAGGCATAATTACCTCCCTTTATGAACGTGAGTTCAGGCTATTTTCATATCCATCTCTGTATTTGAGGATTGTAGTGTTTTTCTTCAGAGGTAAGTCTATATAAATGTCTTTTTTCTCCGTTATGACCAGCTTGAAAGAGAGTTCACTGCTGGGAAGTGCATGGGGAAGGCATAATCGTCTCTGTTAGCCACTGTACCAAAACCTGTCAATGGTCCACAGCTGGACATCTTGGGGTGCTGTGATGACTCATGTTGTGAATGTGTTTGTTTGGTATGCAGTGACTGTTGTATTGCATGCAACATGCTTACAGACCTTTCTTTGGAGCTACACTTCACTCATTGCATGAGAATGCACTTACAACATTGTCATTAAGACAGCACACTGTGCCCACATTTAAAACCTTTTCCGTTGAGATGACACATTGCTCATTGCATGATGGTATGTTTACAGCCTTACCAGTAAGAGTGCACACTATGTCCATTGAATCATGCTGTATTTAAGCTTTCTAACGAGATAACACATCACCAGTTGGTGTGATTGGTGGTCATCAGTATCCATTCAGTGGTGCCCTTTATCAGTGTCCATTCAATGGTGCCCTTTATCAGTATCATTCAATGGTGCCCTTTATCAGTATCCATTCAGTGGTGCCCTTTATCAGTGTCCATTCAGTGGTGCCCTTTATCAGTGTCCATTCAGTGGTGCCGTTTATCAGTGTCCATTCAATGGTGCCCTTTATCAGTGTCCATTCAATGGTGCCCTTTATCAGTATCCATTCAGTGGTGCCCTTTATCAGTATCCATTCAGTGTTGCCCTTTATCAGTGTCCATTCAGTGGTGCCCTTTATCAGTGTCCATTCAGTGGTGCCCTTTATCAGTGTCCATTCAGTGGTGCCCTTTATCAGTATCCATTCAGTGGTGCCCTTTATCAGTATCATTCAGTGGTGCCCTTTATCAGTGTCCATTCAGTGGTGCCCTTTATCAGTGTCCATTCAGTGGTGCCCTTTATCAGTGTCCATTCAGTGTTGCCCTTTATCAGTGTCCATTCAGTGTTGCCTTTATCAGTGTCCATTCAGTGGTGCCCTTTATCAGTGTCCATTCAATAGTGCCCTTTATCAGTGTCCATTCAGTGGTGCCCTTTATCAGTGTCCATTCAATAGTGCTCTTTATCAGTGTCCATTCAGTGGTGCCCTCTATCAGTGTCCATTCAGTGGTGCCCTTTATCAGTGTCCATTCAGTGGTGCCCTTTATCAGTGTCCATTCAGTGGTGCCCTTTATCAGTGTCCATTCAGTGGTGCCCTTTATCAGTATCATTCAGTGGTGCCCTTTATCAGTATCCATTCAGTGGTGCCATTTATCAGTATCCATTCAGTGGTGCCATTTATCAGTGTCCATTCAGTGGTGCCATTTATCAGTGTCCATTCAGTGGTGCCCTTTATCAGTATCCATTCAGTGGTGCCCTTTATCAGTGTCCATGCAGTGGTGCCCTTTATCAGTATCCATTCAGTGGTGCCCTTTATCAGTGTCCATGCAGTGGTGTCCTTTATCAGTGTCCATGCAGTGGTGCCCTTTGTCAGTGTCCATGCAGTGGTGCCCTTTGTCAGTGTCCATGCAGTGGTGCCCTTTATCAGTATCCATGCAGTGGTGCCCTTTATCAGTGTCCATGCAGTGGTGCCCTTTATCAGTGTCCATTCAGTGGTGCCCTTTATCAGTATCCATTCAGTGGTGCCATTTATCAGTATCCATTCAGTGGTGCCATTTATCAGTGTCCATTCAGTGGTGCCCTTTATCAGTATCCATGCAGTGGTGCCCTTTATCAGTGTCCATGCAGTGGTGCCCTTTATCAGTGTCCATTCAGTGGTGCCCTTTATCAGTGTCCATGCAGTGGTGCCCTTTATCAGTGTCCATGCAGTGGTGCCCTTTATCAGTGTCCATGCAGTGGTGCCCTTTATCAGTGTCCATGCAGTGGTGCCCTTTATCAGTGTCCATGCAGTGGTGCCCTTTATCAGTGTCCATGCAGTGGTGCCCTTATCAGTATCCATTCAGTGGTGCCCTTTATCAGTATCCATTCAGTGGTGCCCTTTATCAGTGTCCATTCAGTGGTGCCCTTTATTTGTGTCTGTTCAATAGTGCTCTTTATCAGTGTCCAGTCAATGGTGCCCTTTATCAGTGTCCAGTCAATGGTGCCCTTTATCAGTGTCCATTCAGTGGTGCCCTTTATCAGTGTCCATTCAATAGTGCTCTTTATCAGTGTCCATTCAATAGTGCCCTTTATTTGTGTCCATTCAGTGGTGCCCTTTATCAGTGTCATTCAATGGTGCCCTTTATCAGTGTCCATGCAGTGGTGCCCTTTATCAGTATCATTCAATGGTGCCGTTATCAGTGTCCATGCAGTGGTGCCCGTTATCAGTATCCATTCAGTGGTGCCCTTTATCAGTGTCCATTCAGTGGTGCCCTTTATCAGTATCATTCAGTGGTGGCCTTTATCAGTGTTCATTCAGTGGTGCCCTTTATCAGTATCCATTTAGTGGTGCCCTTTATCAGTATCCATTCAGTGGTGCCCTTTATCAGTATCCATTCAGTGGTGCCCTTTATCAGTATCATTCAGTGGTGCCCTTTATCAGTGTCCATTCAGTGGTGCCCTTTATCAGTATCCATTTAGTGGTGCCCTTTATCAGTATCATTCAGTGGTGCCCTTTATCAGTGTCCATTCAGTGGTGCCCTTTATCAGTATCCATTTAGTGGTGCCCTTTATCAGTAT
>JAFLJL010001695.1:0-10000 GCA_018398815.1 Conus ventricosus | reverse complement strand
TGATGAAGACTAGCCTTCGGAATCGGCCCTGATGTATAGATGTATATAAACAAAGTAGGATTGAGCTTTTTTCAGAGGACGAAAACTGAGGTGTGTGCTTTGTCACAGGGGACTCCCTGGGATTGTATGCAGAAAACAGTCCGGCCTCAGTGGACGCAGTGCTGGCGGCACTGGCCTTGACAGGTCGGGAGGTGCTTCCAGAGGTCAAACCTGCTTTCCGTGGCCAAGGTTCGTCATCAGTCCATCGATTCAAAATCATATGTAACTACAGATAAATTTCTATGCCTTATTGTTGTGGGCATGAATCTAATCAGATTTTATATGTGATTTTAGTACATACAGGCATAGACTGTAATTATGCTGATTCATATCAGACTTTTTTTTTTCAGTGGAGAGTACCAGGTATATTCCAGAGACAGAGGTGCTTCCCCCACCTGCCATTTGCAGCCTTGGCTCTGGAATACTGGCATAGAATATGTTTTCTTTAACCTGATCATGTCTTTAAACTGCTGCTTGTAAATGAGCTGCTTTAACGGCATGGGAGCTGTTCATATATGTGTAGCAATATTCAGCAGAGATCAGACAAAATGCACCATCCAGTGACAATGTCTTTCATCTTGAGTCTAAATGAATGCTACTGCCAGTAAGTCACTACTTCTTCCCTGAATTATGACCTTTGTGGCCACTACACTGGCAGCAGCCTATTTATGGATTTTTCCAATTCTAGTCTTAGCTCACCATAGAGTTATTTTCACCTGATCTGCAGTTGATCGGACTAACTTAAAAATCAACATTTGCAAAAATCGATGTTGCCCACTTTTCACAGAAAGAATGATTCATGCATGAGTGACATGCAAAGTAGTCTAGTTAACAATAGCTTGATATTGTTTTTGCTTGAACAGTCACTGGTCGGCTCCCTTTGATCTGGCCAAAAATGTGAAGTCAAGAAGCCAAGCCTATGATGCAGATTTCAAGTTGAAAGCTATCAGTCTGGCTCATCATAAAAGGTAACAAAGCAGCAGCCCAAGTGGATGGTCAGACAGTGGCGTATTCGGCACAGTGAACATTTTTAATGCAAAAGATTGCAGCAGTCCATGATTATCAACTGGTTAAAAGAGGTAGGCAGAGTTCTCGGTACAGGGGGATTTTTCCCTCAGAGTTGACATTGGTTCTGACTCCATTTCCCATACAGTCCTTCGAATGAGACTATAAACCGAGGTTCCGTGTGTGAACGCACGCATAACATCTTGCACACACGTAAAATCCCATCACCAACTTTCGGTAGAGAAGGCCAGTTTGGCCGTTGGTATGGATGACATGTTACACATAGCATGCACCTTCCCCGAAGATGGAGTATGGCTGCCTTAATGGCAGGATAAAAAACGGTCGTACACACAAAACTCCACTGCCTGTCTATACAGGCAGTGTCCGCAGGAGCATCAGCCTGCATACGCAGAAAGAAAGAAAGGTAGGCAGAGTGCAGACAGCAGTGGACACAGAAGTCACAGCGAGCACAAGCACGGCGGTGGAAGGGCCGGAAGTCCTGCAGGTGACATAGCCGATGTAGATTTCTGGAAACCCTTCATGTCCGAAACTGAAGACATGCCCTACTGTGGTTTTAGTGCCTCTGAGAACAGAGTTGAAAGAGAATCTGATCGCTGTTTTCTTCATCAGTGTATTACCATTTCCTGTTTGCTTGCCAGTTTACGATAGTTGTACTTCAGAATACACAGGCTTTGGTTTATTCTGTGTCGGTCATTTTTGCAATCAGTTTTCAAAGGTTTGTTTTTGAGTTTTTGTTGTTGCTTTTTTTTGTTCGGTAATTGAGTGGTTATGGTCCTTGAGGGTTTGGTTTTTTTCCTTTAAAGAATAGTTGGTAGGTGCAACTTACATAACCATGCAGTTTATAGCCAGGACATTACAGCTTGCTACCAGTTTTGGCTTTGAAAGGTAATTCGTGGTATCCAGACTGAGCCTACTTCTGATGCTTTTATTTATTTCAGGGCAGTGTGCTAAAATTTACAGGTTAGAAAAATCCTTGATATATGGGACTAGATCTATGTATTTGTTGAGCAGTGTGAAGGAAACCTTATAACACCCGTCATTTTCAGATTATTGATCACTTGCTGACAGGACTGGAACAGAAAAATGCCCGTCCTCCTGCAATCATTTCTGGTTGCATTGCTTGACCTTGTTTGGGATCCTAGTCTCGGCACTTTGATTTGTACATAGCTCTGTATTTAACCCCCCTTGACATGACTGTGATCTGTACATAGCTCTGTATTTAACCTGCTTTGACATGACTGTGATCTGTACATAGCTTTGTATTTAACTGCTTTGACATGACTGTGATCTGTACATAGCTCTGTACTTAACCTGCTTTGACATGGCTTTGGTTTGTACATAGCTCTGTATTTAACCTGCTTTGACATGACTGTGATCTGTACATAGCTCTGTATTTAACCTGCTTTGACATGACTGTGATCTGTACATAGCTCTGTACTTAACCTGCTTTGACATGGCTTTGATTTGTACATAACTCTGTATTTAACCTGCTTTGACATGACTGTGATCTGTACATGCTCTGTATTTAACCTGCTTTGACATGACTGTGATCTGTACATAGCTCTGTATTTAACCTGCTTTGACATGACTGTGATTTGTACATAGCTCTGTATTTAACCTCCTTGACATGGCCGCCATAGTTGGCTAGGCTACAAACAACTTGACTTGAATAAACAACTTTACCAGACTTGACTGCGGATGGCAGAGGTGAAACACATTGTCCATCTTTGTTGTCATCATCTGATAACTCGGGCAGAATAATGCCTCATCTGTTCTGCACCAACCAAGGCTGTGCATTGCGCTGACCTTTGAAGGAGGCCGAGCTGGAGGTTGTCAGACACCATAATAATGCCCCATCTGTTCTGCACCAACCAAGGCTGTGCATTGCGCTGACCTTTGAAGGAGGCCGAGCTGGAGGTACATGCATGCTCTGAAACCGCAGCCAGTGTATACATCACCACTGAGCAACAGCAGAAGAGTTGGAAATGTTGCTAGCAGTGTATACATCACCACTGAGCAACAGCAGAAGAGTTGGAAATGTTGCTAGCCAGTGTATACATCACCACTGAGCAACAGCAGAAGAGTTGGAAATGTTGCTAGCCAGTGTATACATCACCACTGAGCAACAGCAGAAGACTTGGAAATGTTGCTAATTTGTCTCAGGTTTGTGTGTGTGTGGTCATATTGTTTCATATGGGTTTCCATTTTGAATATCTTTCAGGTCTAGAGGTTTATGAGAAGGTATTCTTTATGTGTTAATTACAGTGAGTCTAATAAATGACACAAACTGCTTCATTTGTTTTATTTGTTGATGACAATTAAAACCTATGAAACGCAGAAAATAAATACTGTGAAAATGGTTCTACTTGTTTTTGTACGCTTCCATGTGATTTGTGTTGCAGGTGAGATGTCTGTGAGAGAGGCGTTGCAGTGGTGTTACGATGTCAAGAAGGCCACGCCTGCAACTCTTTCTGTTTTAAATCAGCATTTAACCTCTGTCCTTGGTTCTGACTCCAAGTTGTCTAACCTCCTGTCTTCAAAGGTAGTTCAGTTTACCAGGACAGCTGTACAGTTTATTGTGTATTCTACTCAGAGAAATCTGCTGTGACTCTAAAGTTTTTGTGATACTCTGTCAGTAAGTACAGGTTGACATTTAATTGTGAATATATTTGTGTCTTCCAAGAGTGTAGTCCCCTAACTGCCATGTTTTCTTACGTAACTTTCCTACAACTACCTGTCAAATGAAGAAAGTTGAACTTTGATATTTAGCAAGAAAAAATGAAATATCTCTTTGATTTGACATTGTGCATCAAATCTAGTGGAGAATGTAATTTGCAGAATACGTGTCTGTACTCGTGTTGGTAACACCATTAACATTACTGGCCATGGTGGCCACTTGCCTTCGTTCCAAATTATCAGAAATCCTTTCTGTGGTCTGGACTATGACTCTTACTTCTTGGTTGTCTCACACTAAAGTTTGAAGCCATGGCAAGTCCACATACGGTCTACCTGTTTCCTGAGCCATCCTGATCAATTCAGCAATGCCTAGGGTGATAAATAGTCCACAGTCATACTGAATGGACAGTCATCTAGGTCTCTTATTCACAGTCGTCATCAATACAAAACTGAAACAGACTGAAAAAACATTGTACAGCCATGAAAAAACATTGTTACAGCCAAATCGAAGCCCTTTGCAAATGGCTGCCACTTTTGCAACGGCCAGTGTCATGGGTGAAGCCTGGAAAAAAATGAACAGCAGGAAGGCCGGGGTCCAGGGGGGATGTCTGAGGCCCCCTGGCAGGGTCAAGGGACAGTACCCCTTGTTGGGGACCAGGGGGATTAACCCCTGAAGCTGGAGGCTTTCTATACCTTTGATAGGTATGTGGAGACTCCATACCTCCTTTTTTCCATGCTATCCACAAGACACCATTAAACTGACAATGTTTCTGACCTGTATGCAGTGAAGTTCACTTAATTAGAGAATGGGAGGAAGCAATAATTTTTGTTGACTATGATTTGTATAATTTACCACTTCTGAAACTTACAAACTGAAGAAATAGTTTGTGGTGACCAGAATTTGTGCATCTGGTGTTAGAAGACCCCCCTTGTATGGAAAACTAGACTTTTTTCACTTCAACCGAAGACTTGTGTGGTCTTGTTTATTCAGCTGGAAGTTCAGCTTGCACCTCTTGTATCTCAGGGGGCAGGGGTGGTAGCGACATACAGGTGGGGTGGAGGTTACTTGTGCAACAGGTATGTGACTTGGTTCCTAGATTTAAACTGTTAAGGTATATACTGATACTTGGATGTAACTCTTTCTATATTAAGGTCCACATATCCGGTCCTTATGTTTACAGCTTTTGTATACAAAGGACCGCATATGCGGTCCAAAGCTTTGGAATTTTTCTCCAAAGTGAGCAAACGTTTTGTACGAAACTATTGTTAGAGATAGCTCCTGCATACTGATAATTATTAGGTGCAGGCATACCGGTACTTAGGCTTTGCAAGCTGAATGCTCACTAGCAGACGCTTTTTACACCAGTCACCAGCTCGCTTTGGCTTGACGTGGCAACAAGACGTCATCTGCTATCCAAACAAGTATGAGTGGTGAAAGAAACACTACAAATCGCCGTTACAATGTGACTGAGGCTTGTTGCAAAGAATAATTTCAGGGCATAAAACCAGTTATGTAAATTTTTTGTTTATAGGGTGTGTAGCACCCATATTTTTACATAACATCGGACATGTGGTTTCATCCTGTAGCGTCTTAAAACAGCATGCCTTTATGTTCCTGTTTTTTTTTGTGAAATATTCTTCATGGAAACAAAATGTAACATCTCCGTTGACAGGCGGAATAGAGCAGATCTGTGGTTAAGAGGTGAGTGACATAACAGTAGTTGGGAGGTTGATGGATAGATTTTAGATCTTGAATGTGTATCCAAAAGAGGAGAAAAAAAAATCTGTCATCGACATGGTAGTGTATAACAGCCACACAGCATGGAAAAAGGTGAATGTTGTTGGTGCAGGACATATGTGAAAAGAATTTACTTGCTTGCTGGGGAAATCTTTCCATGAGCAGTGTAATTTACTGGAACATGAAGATATTGCGTTTTGAGCTTTTTGAAGGAGAGCATAACCATAAAGTGATAGACCAGAGGAGTTTTGCGTTGAATGTATTATTTTTGTAGATTCTTCAATTGCCCTTTGATAATTGAACTTTTTGTGGTCTTGTGGATAGGTGTACTTTTATTGTTTGAATGTTTGAAGCCCAAATGTGACCTCTGCAGTCGGTTGAGCTGTAAATAGCGTAAATTTATGTGCAGGTTGCACAGAGACTGAGTGGCCTGCAGTCAGACAGATAGACCATTCGTGTTCAGGTTGCACAGAGACTGGTGGGCCTGCAGTCAGACAGATAGACCATTCGTGTTCAGGTTGCACAGAGACTGAGTGGCCTGCAGTCAAACAGATAGACCATTCGTGTTCAGGTTGTACAAAGACTGAGTGGCCTGCAGTCAAACAGATAGACCATTCGTGTGCAGGTTGCACAGAGACTGGTGGGCCTGCAGTCAGACAGATAGACCATTCGTGTGCAGGTTGTACAAAGACTGAGTGGCCTGCAGTCAGACAGATAGACCATTGGTGTGCAGGTTGTACAGAGACTGGTGGGCCTGCAGTCAGACAGATAGACCATTGGTGTGCAGGTTGCACAGAGACTGGTGGGCCTGCAGTCAGACAGATAGACCATTGGTGTGCAGGTTGCACAGAGACTGGTGGGCCTGCAGTCAGACAGATAGACCATTGGTGTTCAGGTTGCACAGAGACTGGTGGGCCTGCAGTCAGACAGATAGACCATTGGTGTGCAGGTTGCACAGAGACTGAACGGTCTGCAGTCAGACAGATAGACCATTGGTGTGCAGGTTGTGCAGAGACTGGTGGGCCTGCAGTCAGACAGATAGACCATTGGTGTGCAGGTTGTACAAGACTGAGCGGCCTGCAGTCAGACAGATAGACAATTGGTGTTCAGGTTGTGCAGAGACTGAGTGGCCTGCAGTCAGACAGATAGACCATTGGTGTTCAGGTTGTGCAGAGACTGAGTGGCCTGCAGTCAGACAGATAGACCATTCGTGTTCAGGTTGCGCAGAGACTGAGTGGCCTGCAGTCAGTCAGATAGACCATTCGTGTTCAGGTTGTGCAAAGACTGAGCGGCCTGCAGTCAAACAGATAGATCATTGGTGTGCAGGTTGCACAGAGACTGAGTGGCCTGCAGTCAGACAGATAGACCATTGGTGTTCAGGTCGTACAGAGACTGAGCGGCCTGCAGTCAGACAGATAGACCATTGGTGTGCAGGTTGCACAGAGACTGGTGGCCTGCAGTCAGACAGATAGACCATTGGTGTTCAGGTTGCACAGAGACTGGTGGGCCTGCAGTCAGACAGATAGACCATTGGTGTGCAGGTTGCACAGAGACTGAGCGGCCTGCAGTCAGACAGATAGACCATTGGTGTGCAGGTTGTGCAGAGACTGGTGGGCCTGCAGTCAGACAGATAGACCATTGGTGTGCAGGTTGTACAGAGACTGGTGGGCCTGCAGTCAGACAGATAGACCATTGGTGTTCAGGTTGTGCAGAGACTGAGTGGCCTGCAGTCAGACAGATAGACCATTCGTGTTCAGGTTGTGCAGAGACTGAGCGGCCTGCAGTCAGACAGATAGACCATTCGTGTGCAGGTTGTGCAAAGACTGAGCGGCCTGCAGTCAAACAGATAGATCATTGGTGTGCAGGTTGCACAGAGACTGAGTGGCCTGCAGTCAGACAGATAGACCATTGGTGTGCAGGTTGTACAGAGACTGGTGGGCCTGCAGTCAGACAGATAGACCATTGGTGTGCAGGTTGCACAGAGACTGGTGGGCCTGCAGTCAGACAGATAGACCATTGGTGTGCAGGTTGTACAGAGACTGGTGGGCCTGCAGTCAGACAGATAGACCATTGGTGTTCAGGTTGTACAGAGACTGGTGGGCCTGCAGTCAGACAGATAGACCATTGGTGTGCAGGTTGTACAGAGACTGAGTGGCCTGCAGTCAAACAGATAGACCACTGGGCCGCAGAGCTGACAGTCCTGAATGTAAAACCAATGACAGGGTCTGATTTTTATGGCGTGAAACATGGTCCACCCAGCAGTGATTCAGTTCAGGGACAGTGAAGGCAGCTGAAGGGAGGGTCAGTGTCCACGTCCATGACGTCATGCCTTAGACACAGCACACCTCAAACAGTTCGCTGCCCTTACAGCCGTTAGGGTATGGGACTTTTAACTGCAGGCTGTGTTCCAGGAGGAGTGCGGGGCCTACCTGGACAGCCGGCGTCTGGTGCAGGTGTTGCGTGACTGGTGTGGTGCTGGGACTGCCTGCACCTCCGCCTGTCGACATGGTGCGCTCTTTCCTCAGAACCCTGCGCCCTCTGCAGCCCAGACACTACTCCATCTCCTCCTCGCCGCTGCTGGTCAGTTCTGTGCAGGTTTCAAATTGAACAGAAGAAAAAAAATCCAGTCATGTAAGACATGCATTAGAAATAACACTTATAATTCCATCTTTAAAGGTCTACTTTAGAGATTTTCGATAATTTGTTAAAAAAAAAACAGGTCTACATGTCTATAAACTACAGTATGGTATTCATTTTTCAAAAAAAGTCGCCGGAAGAATTTAATAGATAAAAAACGAGTTTTGCACACCTGTTCAAACCCCGCGCGGTAGACCGAAAACCGTGACGTCACTTGATGGACTGGCCGTCAGCCGCGACCTGCACAACAAGCCAACGCCAAGTGAAATCAACATGAGTTGCGATCCCACAGCCTAAAAAGTCACGAGGGGGTGCGCGATATTGTGCTGTAGGCGTGTGCAGCAGCTCAGCAGGAGACGGATATTCTTTGCACACATTTCCATCTGATCCAGATACTCGAAATAAGTGGATTCGGTTGGTGCAACCATGCCGGGCCACTAAGTTATTTTTACCAAGTCAGTTCCAGCTGGACCACGGAAACGAGCTGTTCCGACAATTGCCGAGCCTGTTCGAGTGGATCAAAAACTTCGTCTGCATTGTGCGCGTATACTTTGAAGGCGGAGTGGTAAGCTCGTACAGATGAGTACGATAGTCACACGTTTATTCTGTTCTTATCTATGGACAGATCACACTTGTTAAATTGAATGAACACGTTAAGGTTTGAGGAAGGAGAATCTCCGCTCGCCGTCCACGCGTGATCGCATCAAGAAGTCAGTCGGTAGCCTCCCTCGAGACTTCGGTAAAGTCGTACGCCTTCGGAATGATGTGTTCGGGCGTCCAGCTGGAACTGAATAGCTCGTTTCCGTGGTCCAGCTGGAACTGACGTGGTAAAAAGAACTTAGCGTTCAAACTGATAAGGTAAAGGCCTTGCAGAAACATCCCAGAGTTACATTGGCTGTCGCAATCATAGTCACTGCTTTTACATGATAAATTAAATACCGATCGGGATGTGCAAGTACCATCAGAATCGCTTTCTGTCGCCGTTGGCTTGTTGTGTAGGTCGCGGCTGACGGCCAGTCCATCATGTGACGTCACATCCAAGAGTAGTTAAGCCATGCCAAGATTTAGTTGATTACTCCGTTTTCCTGATTTACAGGTGAAAATGTCCACTTTCGCGGATCGATTTCGTGTGATCGGGAGAGAATCGGATGTTTGTTTTACCAATTTATCAAACATTTCATATTTCTGCATAAGTGACCAATTATCGAAAAACCTCTAAAGTAGACCTTTAAAGTTTCTCTCCGTGGCAATGTGCCAAAGTTAAAACTTTGGCGCCCCGATGATGAACTGTGATGTGCTAAAGAACTTCGGCAGGAGCGGAATTTTTTTTTTATGCACTCAAAACAAACTACACATCTATTAGCTAGACCATTTGAATATACATATGTAACTTTCCATCAACTGAAAACAATCTCAAGCTCAAGAATGTGATTGCTGTAATTAGAGCGGCTGGTTCAAGATTGTCTTATGATTGCTGTAATTAGAGCGGCTGGCTCTAGATTGTCTATGATTGCTGTATTTAGAGCAGTGGCTCAAGATTGTCTATGATTGCTGTAATTAGAACATTGTCTACGATTGCTGTATTAGAGCGGCTGGCTCAAGATTGTCTATGATTGCTGTAATTAGAGCAGCTGGCTCAAGATGGTCTACGATTGCTGTAATTACAGCGGCTGACTCAAGATTGTCTATGATTGCTGTAATTAGAGCAGCTGGCTCAAGATTGTCTATGATTGCTGTAATTACAGCGGCTGACTCGAGATTGTCTATGATTGCTGTAATTACATGGCTGACTCAAGTTGTCTAGATGCTGTAATTACAGTGGTGACTCAGATTGTCTGTTGCTGTAATTTGAGCACTGGTCAAATTTAATGTAATAATGCTCGC
>JAFLJL010001694.1:0-33231 GCA_018398815.1 Conus ventricosus | reverse complement strand
GGGGGGGTTTTTAAAAAAGGGGGAAAATTTAGTGATGCTCCCAGATTTCCATTTTCGGTCTGAGACTACATGAACGGGCTGTACTTACACTTCCTTTCTATATATCTGGCGTCAACCAAGCCCGAGAGATACAGGCACCTGCAGTGTTGGTCAGGAAAAATTTGAGCAAACACTCTCAGAAACACATCATTTAAGTGGATGAAACTCAACTGTGGGTCCCAGTCTTCCACTGAGTCCACAGCAAACTCAACTCTGGTAGGAGCCCGGTCAGGGCAGAAAACCCACATGACTCTGATGGATTCGAACCCACAACCTCCCAGCTGGGAGTCCGTGACGCTAACTTCACCACGGCAGCTGGTGATAAAGGAAATTTTCATTCTAAAATTACGTTTAATCTAACATACTTACCGTGGCTCACTAATGCAATAAGCGGCAGCAATTTGCTATCCCTGCCCCGTATACAATAAAGTCCGTAACGGACAACAAAACCCCTGAAAGGGCCTCGTGCCTCGCGCATGCTCAGAACAGTCCTCTTTTCGAGGTATATTAAAACCTGACTGAGAACTCCTGATGGACCAGGAAGGGCGGGGAGGTAGGAGGGTCTCTGCGTGAGCCACGGTAAGTATGTTAGATTAAACGTAATTTTAGAATGAAAATTTCCTTTTAATTACACATACTATACCGTGGCTCACTAATGCAGAGTCGCACTACCTGGAAGGAGGGCTCACCTGGTTACCGCCTGGAGGAGCAAGAAGGGCCGGATCGTGTGGCAGAGATGGAATGTTGCGCCACCACAGCTAAATGCGATCCCTAGACCCATCATCACGCAGACGAGAAACGTCGCGCAGGTAGAATTGGATGAAGTGCCAGGGGACCGCCAATATGCGGCATCTAGCACACCCTGAATGCTGGCATTATGAGCTACTGCCAGCGAAGACGCCCATGCCCTAATCTCATGAGGTCTAGGTGAGAAAACAGCCAAATCCCCCTCAGGTCTCGCGTACGCAGCTTTAAATGACTTCTCTCAGCCATCGAGAGATTGAAGAGCGCCTGATGTCCTCCTTATAACCTTCGTTGTAAGAGAGAAACAGGTGGCGCTGCTTGGAACGAGAAGATTTCGTGCGTTTCCTATACTCCCGCAAAGCGCGAACCGGACAGAGAGTGGGGTCTTCGTCGTCGGGGCGAGAATAGAAGGGGAGAGGAAGAATGGAGATGGTCGGGGAAGAAGAACCTGGCAACTGGTTTTCGCTAAAAACTCTGGGAGGAGGCGAAGGATATCGAGCCATCCGGTTCGGAAGCGACGTCCCTAGGCAGGCCACTAAGGGCGTGGACCTCACTGCAGCGCCTCCCTGAGCCAGGGAAACAAGAAAGGCTGTTTTGAAGGAAAGGAATTTCAGAGAACACTCCGGGATGGGCTGTAAGGGGAAGCCTGAGGGAGGAGAGGACTAAGAAAAGATCCCACGCCGGGACACGGCGGGGGCGTCGGCCCCTGTAGGGCCGCTCCTCTGACCAGATCCACAGAAGAGGGTCGTCCCCGAAGGAGGGGCCCCCTAACTGGCGGATAGTGGTGGGAAATAGCGCCCTGTGAACCTAACAGAGAGGCTGAAAGATTTCTCTCCGATGACAGAAAGGCAGGTAGTTCGCCAATTGGCATTGGAGAAGGAGATATAGGTGAATACTGCGTGGCTGGAGCACCAAGATAGCCAGCCATTTCCAGTGGACACTATAGACACTTTGGGTGCTGACCTGTGGGCATGTCCACAAGGCCGATTACCGCTGGGGAGGCGCCTCGTGCAGACAGCGCGTCCCGCACAGTAGCCAGGCGTGAAGATGCGCACGTTTGGATTGCCGTGTGGAATGCCTGACCGCGGCTGGAGCAGGGACCTTGCCTTTAAGGCGAGCGGTATCGGGGCACGTGCGACAGGTGTAACAGTTCCGGAAACCACGCTTGGGCCGGCCAGCGTGGAGCCACCAGAATAAGCGTGGCTGCATCTTCCCTTGCCTTGCGGAGAACTTTTCCCAGAATGGGGAACGGGGGAAAGGCATAGCCCGTCAGGCCGGACCAAGGGATGGACAGGGCGTCCACAGCCCACGCTGTGCCGGATCCGGAACGGGGGAGACATACAGCTGGAGACGGTGGTTGAACCGGGTGGCGAACAGGTCCACCTGTGGTTTGAACCATACAGTCCAGAGAGGTTCTAGGATCGAGTGGACGAGAGTCCATTCTGAGGGAAGAACCATGTGCGACCTGCTGAGGGAGTCCGCGAGAATGTTGATCTTCCCAGGAACATGCTTGGCCGAGATCCGGATTGATTGTGTCTCGCACCAAAGAAGAAGCTGTTCCGACCTCAGGGACAGGGAGTGAGAACGCGCCCCCCCCTGCTTGTTGATATAACACGCCACCGTCGTGTTGTCGGTGTTGAGGAGAATGTGTTTTCCTTTCAGGAAGGGAAGAAACTCCTTGAGGGCTTGGAACACGGCTTCTAGCTCCAGCCGATTGATATGCCAGGACCCCATCTCCGGGGACCATTGCCCGGAGGCCGGTCAGAGAGCTGACGTGGGCACCCCACCCGGACTGGGACGCGTCCGTGAACAGGTCCTCCTGTGGGGGAGGGGAGAGATGGGACTCCCTGACTAGCCAGGACTGGGAGTGCCATTGTACCACCGATGACTGGAACCATTTGCCCGAGAGGGATCGGAAGGTCCCACGACTGCAGTGCCTGAGACCAACGCTTGCGAAAGAGGCGTTGAAAACGGCGTTTGTGCAGACGTCCGAGGGCACTAAGGGGGCCAAGGACTCCATCAGACCCAGAAGAGAGGCCAGCTTTCTGGCTGGCGCCTGATCCAAGAAAGAGGTGGGCCAAGAGGTGCTGGAGGCGAACCAGGCGCTGGCGGGTTGGAGAGACCAGCCAGTCGGTGGTGTGGAAGGACATGCCCAGAAACTGAAACTGCTGCGACGGGGTGAGATCGGACTTCCCCCTCGTTGCGAACGAATCCCAGCTGCTGACAGAGGCTTAAAACCTGTAGGGCTTGCTGGGAGCACAGAGTGCTGGATGAGGCAAGGAGAAGCCAATCGTCTAGATAGGCCTTCAAACGAATTCCTTTCTCCTGAACGTGCAAGCAAAGTTCCCGAGCCACCTTCGTGAAAACCCAGGGGGCCGGGGCTAGTCCAAAGGGAAGAGCCCTGAACTGAAAAACATGGCCTCTTCCACGCGAAGCGGAGGTACTTTCTGTCCCTTGGGTGGATCAAGAGATGAAGTACGCATCCTTCAAGTCGATGGATACCGCCCAGTCGCCGGGATGCATGGCATCGCGGACTGACATGGGGGTTTCCATCCAAAAACGGAGGACGATAAGAAACCTGTTCAAGGGCGAAAGATCTAGAACAGGTCTCCATCCTCCAGAAAACTTTGGGGGCCACAAAAATGCGGCCATAAAATCCCGGAGAGGAATGGAAGAGAACTTCCTCTGTGGCCCCTTGGCTAACAGCGAAAGGACCTCCTGGTCTAAGGCCTGAGAGGCAGCCAGATCCCGAGGAGGAGCGAAAGGGGGAGGGGAAGGCATGAGAGGAGCCTTCACTGCACCCCAAGGAAGACGAAACCCCGACCTGATCACCCGCAGAGCCCAAGGGCTTGCGGGAAGCCGCTCCCAGGCACTGAGGTGCCTGGACAGACTGCCCACAGGACTGCCCTGGGGTGAAGTACCCAGGTCGGGGGCAAGTCATTGGGGGTGGGCCGTCGGAGGCGTGGGAGCTTTCGGACCCGCCGGCCGAGCCGGAGCCGACCCCTGCTTGGTTGCCTGCCTCTGGTCCCCCGGGGTCCAAATGACCGTCGTCCCTTGGGTTGAGAGGGACCCGGTGACGAGAAAGGCGCTGGCGCCTTGCGTTTTGAACCAGGGCGTGGGGGATGGGGGCCTGACTGAAAGGCGAGGTCACGCCTAATCTCGGCCTGGCTCTTGATGGT
This sequence comes from Conus ventricosus, assembly GCA_018398815.1. Classification (NCBI taxonomy): domain Eukaryota; kingdom Metazoa; phylum Mollusca; class Gastropoda; order Neogastropoda; family Conidae; genus Conus; species Conus ventricosus. Next base: position 29,269 of record JAFLJL010001694.1, on the reverse strand, counting down.
GGCCTGCACGTGATTCCCGAACAGAGACCCTGACTTGACAGGCAAGGCTCTGAGGGAAGCGCGGCAGATGGAGAACGGGTCACAGAAGATGCCAAAAGGACCGCATCTCTCCTAGCCAGAACTGAGTTCAGATGGAGCCTAGAGAAGGCCCCAGCCGAATACTTAAGCCCTTCAGCCATTGACTGGATACAGGCTACCACAGCAGTTGGGGTCCGCGGACTGGCGGATGGCGAAGGAGCCAGAATCAGGATCCTTAAGGGCAGACACTAGTCCCCCTAGAAAGGAATCCATAACAGATATGGCCTCCAAAACCCCTCCTCGCAGACTCTTCCCACTCCGCAAGGCAGCGCTCTGAGAGGGACACCTGCCTAGCGTGCGATTTTGACCTCTCCTGGGCCAGGAGGAGGTCCTCCTGGGAGAGGGAAGAGTGGCTGCGGGGATAGTGTCATTTGCCAAGAAGGCCTTCTTGGCAAATGGAAGACTCTCTGGTTTAAGGAACTTCCCGCACGCCAACGCGGAAGGGAAATCAGGGACCGAACCAGGCATGGGGTCCTGCGCCTCCGTGCCCCTGACTCGTATTTGGGCCCTCCTCATGCAGTCGGCCACCATAACTGACTCCTTTAGGAGAGGAGGGCCTAGCCGCCGATGGGCGAGATCCCAGGGCGAGTTCCGCTGCCGAAGGGCAGGGGGCCCTGACCTCCTGAGAGGATGACACTGCCTCCGGAACCAGGGAAGCCAGAACAGCCACCGAGTCTTGGAAAGAATAAGAACCGGGTGACTGGTCCTCATCCTCTGACTCAGAGTCCGCCAGGTCGGGCCCACAGACCGATGGGGTGGCCGCCCCCGGCGAAGCGGGGCGCGGCGAGAGCCCTGAGTGGCCTGGGATGGCTGGTTCCCCAGACATACCGGGGGAGGGGTCAGACCCCGGAAGGGCAGAGGGAGCCTGGGAGGCAGATGCCTGCACTGGTGGAGGGCTGGGCATAAAACCCGGCCACCAGGGAAACCCCGGAGCAGGGGCTGTGGAAAGCCCATGGTCGGGGGATATTGCCATTGGGCCCATGGCGCCCAAGGCAAAGGGCCCTGACCCCATGATAGGGGGGGGGCTGAGAATGTGGCTGCTGGCCCAACCCTGAAAGTGGGGGGCCGAATGCGCCGTCCCCTGAGGGGTGCTCGGGAAAGAGGGGGGACACCCCGGTGGTCTGCCCAAAAGCAAGGCAGACACATGAGGCGGGGGAAGGGAAACAACCGGGGGCGAACTAGATTCGAGCCCTTGAGCAGGAGTTGCTTCCCTTGGATCGCCTACCGGGCGAGTGGGGGGTGACGCATAGTCCACCCCCATTGCCCGGCGCCTCCGTAGAGGGCCGTACACCTTCGATTCTGCCATGGGAATCGAACTGTGAGCAGTAGAACCGAAGCTGAACTGAACACAGGGTGTACTAACGGATGCGACAGAACCGCGGCTGAGTCGCTCACCGTTATGGGGCAAAGGGGCGAGATCAGCAGAACCGCAGCTGAGCTGATCACCGCCACAAAATGAGGGTTGCGAGAAAGAGCTCGCTGTGACGGGATCGACAGAACCGCAGCTGAGCCGATCACCGTCACAAATTGAGGGTTGCGAGAAAGAGCTTGCTGTCACGACAACAGAACCGAAGCTGAGTTGAGGTGAACCCTCGGGAGAAAGTGACGCTGAAGGGAGAGGAGGAATTGGCGGGGCTAGAGACAAAGAGCCTGCCGGCGAGATGTGGGAATCGAAAGACGAAACCTTAATTCTCGCCTTACCACCCAATCGCTTCACGTACGTTTCTCCCTTAAGTGAAAACATAAGCAAGGACACCAACGAACAGCAACAACAATCGATCGATTGCGAGAAAAGTCAAAAATACTTAGCTGTCCGTGTACACGCGGCTTAACGGGAAAATGGCTGCCGAGAAAAGAGGACTGTTCTGAGCATGCGCGAGGCACGAGGCCCTTTCAGGGGTTTTGTTGTCCGTATGGACTTTATTGTATACGGGGCAGGGATAGCAAATTGCTGCCGCTTATTGCATTAGTGAGCCACGGTATAGTATGTGTAATTAAACTATAATTTTATATGCACCTGGTTGAGAAAGGAGATAAAGCCACATTACAAACTTGAGGAAACCTAAGAAAACAGAAGAAAATATGGTATCATTTTTCTAAATTTCCTGAAATCTATCTTCTGAACTTTATTGCCTGCGTTACAATATCAATGCAGGCAACAGCCAGTGCAGTAGTGGCCCCGTCAGTTGCACATGCATCTGGAGATGAAAACTGAAGCTATACACACCATGGGTTGGTGGAGAGGGTGCAGATCTTGGACAGGTACTTGTCTTCAAACTTCCTGGCTCTCTCCACCACATCTGCCTCATCTGCTTGGCTCTGGATGGCCAGCGACACCGTCTGTACACATACAGTCCAAATACCCACCCACCAACACACGCACACACACACACACACACACACACACCACACACACACACACACACACACAACACACACACGCACACACACACACACACACACACGCACACAGAGTTTGCATGATACGCTGTTAGAAAAACAACAACAACAAAAAACAGCCTGTGTTACAGCAGAAAAAGTCTACAAAGAAACAAGTACACAACAAAGTAGCTCTTTTCTTTTTGTACTCCCAGCTCTTATAGAACAGGGAGTACTTTACAATGGGAACGAAGAAATGCTGTCTGTTTGTCTGTCTGTCCGTGGTCAAAATGTGTTCCACTCGCTCCAACCAAAACTTCTGGGCTGATCTTTCTGAAAATTTGTAGGTATGTTCATTATGGGTAATGGATGATGCCCGATGTTTTATTTTACCAGAATAGTTGTTACTAACGGCTATAACGGCCCAAAACAGTTGTTCTTCTTTAAGGAATATCTCTGAAAACACTTCGCCAATTTCTTATTTCAGTGACGAAATACATTATGACGCATGTTTGATTGTGACGTTTTTTTTATTATTATGACGCAAGTTTGATTGTGACGGCTTTTTAACATGCGTATTCAAGATAGATCTAAACTGGGAGTACGTTTATATGCTTTGCATCTTGTTTGTATTTTTTAAATTCATAGTATAATAATTTTCTTCCAAACTTCTACTTCTGTTCATTGTTGACCGTGTCTGAGCCTGGCAATTTCTTTTGATCTGTCTCACATTCTGTACCATTCCAGTGGCACTGTTCTCATGCAACTCAGCTGACGCCTCATTAACAGCCACTCTGTCACTTGCATTGGCAATCCGCAAGGAGCAGTCAATTTCAGGTCCTTAAGAGGTAACCCATCGAAAGGGGCACTGCACTGCTGCTGAGTCACTTAAGTGGTGTTCAGTCATGCTTGCACTGATCAAATATATACAAGACACCCATTTACTGCTAACCTGAACATGAACTCACCCAAGATATTGAAGTGAAGAGGAATTAACAACAATGTTTTTTTTCATTCACAGAATAAACCAAGTTCTTTTTTTTTCCAGGGTTCCTACAGACTCCCAAGAACAAAATTCAGGGAGTTTTCAAGGAGCATTTATTTTATTTCAAGGCAAGAAGTAGCACGAAAATTAAACCATTGTTCTTTTAAAACTTTTTTTCTATTGTTTATGTTTTAAAAAAACATGAAAAAACAAATTTGGGTGATTTCAAAGCTCTTGTATGATTTGGGGACCACAAATGGGGGCAAAATGATGAAAAATGCAAAAAAAAAAGGTTCATGACAAGAACTGTATTTGTATCACAGCAGACATGTTAGGCACTTGAAACATGACTTCTCTTGTTTTGCTGAGCTATAGTAATGCAATCACAAAAGAATTTATGTACATTGTTTTGCTGAGCTAAAGTAATGCAATTACAAAAGGATTTTTTTATATCTAAACTCCTTTTTTTCAATATTTTTTTTCCATATGGTGGCCATCAGGCTTCGCGTTTCATTGCTTTTGAATTTTTCCAATAGAAATAGCAAATAATACATGCTGTTTTGACTTATACATAAAATGTAATTGCATGCAGAAATCATTTCTGATCAAAGAAAAAAAATTACCAATCTAACTCGTCTGGATCCTGAGATATTGTACTCCTTGCACATCAACTGTTGTCGAAAAAAGTGATTTTGAGAAAACTGCGTTTGAAAATAAAGAAGTTAAGCAATTTTCACACACACCACCTTCAAATAAAGTCATTTTTTACTAAGAAAAATGTGAAAATAGACAAAATGAACACCACAAATGGTTTCAACACACTTTCTTGAGCACAAAAACACATAAACATGATTTTTGAAGAAAAAAAAGGGTCAAACTTTCATGCCACCTCTCCCCTTAAGGCTACTCTGCCTCCTGCGTCTCCCGGGTGCGGTCCATGCCAGCCCCCTGCATGGCAGGGTGGCCGGTGGGTGGCATGGTAGCCGAGCCCCCTGGCCACGTGGAAGCGGACTGGGAAGGCTGCAGTGACGAGACCACCTCAAGGGACCAAAGGTTACCCCTAGTCCCGCTGGTCGATCCTCCCCCCGGAGGAACGGGACTCCGGACGTTGCCCAATAGGGGAGCGAAAGAAGTCCGCTCCCCAACGTCCTGTACCCCTAGGGGAAAGTGCGACAGTCGATCGGGGTGGTTCGACCGTCGGGGGTGAGAGCGCAGATCCGACTTAGTCGATGCCTGCGTCCCTGACCCGGAGTTGTGGTCAGTGGGGGAGACCCACCAAAGACTGCCCACAACTCCTCCACCGGAGTGATGACGCTCCTCGTGTCCGAGTGGTGGCTACACTCGGACACGGTTGGGGAGAGCGTGATGGGACAGCGTGACGGTAGTGGGGGGCAAGCTAACGCCACGAGTCTCATCTGATCGAGTGACGGGCGGTGATTCCGGCCGCGAGTCGTCACCCGTGCCGGTCCGCGCCTCGGTAAGGTTCCCCGGGGGCCGAGGGTCGCGGACGCAGCCTGATAGGAGAGTCTCTGTGTGCAACCGAAGGCGAACAGGCGATTTGGCCAGGGAGCGGGAAGATTTTGAACGGGCAGGTCCTTTCAGGGAGCCTTGCCTTTGGATTTCTACAGTGTAGAAAGAAAAACCGTTGGCAATAAAGGCCGATTGCCTGTTCGCTTCCGAACGCAACAATCGTGTGTCCGCCGGACGGGCAGAGGAGGTATCGTAACGATGGTCGCGCGTCCCCTGCGCGGAACCCTCCTCCACACCGGCCGTACGCTCATCATAGGTGCGAGCGGATTGTCCCCTGGAATCGACATGCGGGTCCTCCGGGGCAAGGGAGCGACTCCCGAACAGAGGAGAGGCTCGACCCGTTAATGTCATTCACCAAGCAAACACAAAGCTATCTTAACACAACGGCAAAGAGAAGGCGAGACAGAGCACAAGACTTATCTTGCTTGGACGGCAGGCCGAGAGAGAATGAGGTACGGGAGGTTGACACTGGCTTCTTCCTACGGCGGAAGCGGGTGAGCATCACGTGACTGTCTTATTACTGCATTAGCCACACAAAAACTTCGGCCTGGCAGAGCTGACTAACTGCCGTGAATGCTATTGTCTGACATGGTACAGTATATGACGCCAAAAAATTATTTAAAAACAAATTTTTACAAACATCGTTGAATCAAGGGAGATAATTTGTAACTTCAGCAAAATTGATGAAGTTACAAAGGTAAGAACTGCCCTGTGGGTTGGGCATAGAATAGACCCACTGCCCTGCCATGCATGTCGTAAGAGGCGACTAAGGCAGGACCACCTCGCCCCGAGGATAAAGGGGTTTGCGTAGGGCTAACAACCCTGCCTGTAAAAAAAGACGAGTTACAGAAGCATCGACGACAATGAACCAAAGCATTCACCTGGGCAATGAAGGGTCTCCATCCCGGAGACTTATGACGCAGTGCAGTGAAAGCCGAAAGGAAGCTGCAAGGCCGACTCCCCTTCTAACACCCAGGACAACAACGAAAGTAGCCACATGGAACATCAGGACGATGTTTGAAACAGGAAAAACCATCCAAGTTGTGAGAGAGATGAAAAACTACAAGATCGGAGTACTAGGACTGAGTGAGACAAGGTGGCTACAATCAGGACAGCTGAGACTTTCATCCGGAGAACAGCTGCTGTACTCAGGACACACAGAGGATGGAGCCCCCCCACACTGAGGGTGTGGCCCTGATGCTGGCACCGGAGGCACAAGGGGCACTCATCGGATGGGCACCTGTCAACTCCCGCATCATCACAGCCAAGTTTACCACGAAGAAGAATGACATCAGGCTGAACATCATCCAGTGCTATGCTCCCACCAATGATGCGGAAGAAGAGAAGAAAGATGACTTCTACCAGCAACTACAGACAGTGATAGACAAAAGAGGAGCAAAGGACATAACCATACTGATGGGAGATTTTAACGCCAAGATCGGAAGGGACAACACAGGCTACGAGGACATCATGGGGACACATGGACTGGGACAGATGAACGAGAATGGTGAGCGTTTTGCCAGACCTGTGCGCCCTGAACCAGCTAGTGATAGGAGGAAGCATCTTCCCACACAAGCGCATCCACAAGGCCACATGGAGATCCCCGAACCATGTCACGGAGAACCAGATTGACCACATCTGCATTAGCCGCAAATTCAGGAGATCATGGCTGGATGTACGAGTGATGAGAGGTGCTGACGTGTCATCAGACCACCACCTTCTTTTAACAACAGTGAGACTTCGCCTCAAGAGATTCACCAACACCAACAACACACGTACAAGGTACAATGTCGGACTGCTCCGGAACAGGGACACACAAGCAGCATTCCAGATAAGCCTTTCCAACAGGTTCCAGCCGCTACAAGAGCTGATAGAAGACAGTGAGACGGACATCGAGACACAGTGGGAACACTGCAAGAAGCTCTGGCATGACACATGTGAAGAGATCCTTGGCAAGAAGAAGGCCCAGCACAAAGAATGGATCTCTGCCGACACCATCCACAAGTTGGAAACAAGGAGAGAGAAGAAAGCTACACTGAACACGAGCCGAACAAGAGCAGCTAGGGCAAAGGCACAGGAAGAGCACACAGCAGCGAACGGAGAAGTAAAGAAGAGCATCAAGAAGGACAAGAGGGACTACTTTGATGACCTGGCCAGCCAAGCAGAGGCAGCAGCCGGACAGGGGAATCTGAAGGACCTGTACCTGGTGACCAAGAAGCTGACGGGTAAGTTCCAGCAGACAGACAAGCCAGTGAAGGACAAGAACGGAAACCCACTGACAACAACCGAGGAACAGCTGAAACGATGGGCAGAACACTTCAGGGAGCTGCTGAACCGCCCCGCCCCTAACGCACCACCAGACATCCCACCTGCAGAGACAGACCTGCCCATCAGCTGTGACAAACCCTCAAAGGCAGAGATCAAGAAGGCCATCATGACTCTGAAAAATGGGAAGGCTGCAGGGCCGGACGAGATACCAGCAGAAGCCATCAAAGCAGACATAGAGACAGCTGTCAACATGCTATACAGCCTCTTCAGCAAGATCTGGGAGAAGGAGGAGGTACCGGCTCAGTGGAAAGAAGGAATCGTCATCAAGCTGCCGAAGAAAGGAGACCTCAGGGACTGCAGCAACTACCGAGGGATCATGCTCCTGTCAACGCCAGGCAAGGTTCTCAACAGGGTTCTACTGGAGAGAATGAAAGAGGCTGTCGACCCCAAGCTCCGAGACCAGCAGGCAGGCTTCCGGCAGAACAAATCATGTGCCAACCAGATCGCCAGCCTGCGCATCATCGTGGAGCAGTCGCTGGAGTGGAACTCCCCCCTTTACATCAACTTCATAGATTATGAGAAGGCCTTCGACAGTGTGGACAGAGAGATGCTGTGGAAGCTGCTGAGGCATTACGGAGTCCCCGAGAAGATCATCTCCCTCATCCGGTGCACCTACCAGGACATGAACTGCAGGACTGCCCACGCCGGCCACCTGTCCGAAAGTTTCGAGGTGAAGACCGGAGTTCGGCAGGGATGCCTGCTGTCGCCGTTCCTCTTCCTCCTGGTCATTGACTGGATCATGAAGACCACTACAACAGGCAGAAACAACGGTATACAGTGGACACTCTGGACGCAGCTCGATGACCTTCACTTCGCTGACGACCTGGCGCTCCTGTCACACAGCCACAGCCAGATGCAGGACAAGACCACTCGCTTGGAGACCACATCAGCCGGGACAGGGCTCAAGATTAACAGGAAGAAGACCGAGCTGATGAAAATCAACACCACTGCCAACACACCAGTCACAGTCGATGGAGAGCCCATCAGGGTGGTGGAGTCTTTCGTCTACCTGGGAAGCGTGGTTGACCAACAGGGAGGCACGGACCGAGACGTCACAGCCAGAATCGGCAAGGCAAGAGCAGCTTTCGTCATGCTCAAGAACATCTGGGCATCTGGAGGAATCAGCATAAGAACCAAACACCGCATCTTCAACTCCAATGTGAAATCAGTTCTGCTCTACGGATGCGAGACGTGGCGAACAACACAGACGACGCAACAAAAGATTCAGACATTCTTCAACACCTGTCTGAGGCGCATCTACAAAATCCGATGGCAGGACAAGGTCCGAAACGAAGATCTGTGGGAGCGTGCGGGACAGGAACCAGTGGCCAAGCAGATACTGCGAAGGAAGTGGGCTGGATCAGACACACCCTCAGGAAGCCAGCATCCAGCACCACACGCCAAGCCCTGACCTGGAACCCGCAGGGAAAGAGAAGAGAGAGCCGGCCTCGCAACAGCTGGAGACGAGACACTGAGGCGGAGTTGAAACAACAAGGGACAAACTGGACTGGAATGACCAGAACAGCCCAGAACAGAGTGCGATGGCGAAGGGTCGTTGATGGCCTATGCTCCACCGGGAGCGACGGGCATAAATGAAAAATGACAAAGGTAAGAAGGTTTTTTTCATCAACCTGAATGCAGAAAAATCAAACTGCCATATCTTTCTGCCACATTAAAGGTTTTTGGAGCCAATGGCTTGATTTTCAAAGGTTTTCAAGGTGGTTTGGTCAACAGAACCACACTTCATTGATTTTCAAAGGTTTTCAAGGTCTTGAAATTCCCTGTCAGAATTCAAGGAGTTTCAAGGAGCGTACGAACCCTGTTTTCTGCCTATGGTGAATGCATGTCAGTCTTAGTACTGGCAGTATAGTCAATGGGAATGTCATTGGATGGACATACCGGATCCCTTCCCAGGGAACACTCACTCATGCTCTCCCATGACTATAAGCAGTTATTGTTATCAGTAGAGGGCGCAGCAGGTGCTGTTCTGCATATGTTGAATCAGAATAGACACCACTGAAAACCAGCAAAGCAACTCAACGGCAGTGCAGTGCAGTGTCTCCTGCTGTTGGTTACCTCAAGAAAACATAATACTGATAATTCTCTGTGCAGCCTGGTGGTGCTAGAATTGCAACAGACCAACCATGGGTGTAGCAGTGTATGGGAAGCATTAGGATATGAGTGCCAGGGGAGTAATGCAACTGAGAGGGCATAGAAGATGGATTGCAAAAAGAAAAAAGAAAAAAAAGAGAAATATCCCTTCTTTTCACTCCATATTTAGAATATGGAGAATAATCACAATGAGCAAATGGACACCATCATGACTAAATCAACCTCGACCCAACCTGATCACGATCTAATTTGATATTTTCTTCATTAAATAGGACACACAATGTCATAATCAAGGTAAACAATCACCCACTCTCCATCAGAGTAGCATGCCCTTGATGGATTTGCCACAGAGAACCATCCTGCGCGAGTTAAACCATTCTGTTGTGCATCATGACCAAGGCGGCTTGATGTCCATACTCAGTGTTGATTCTAGGATTTCAAAAAAGGGGGCCCAAGGGCCCCCTCACATAAAAAAAGGGGGCCCATAGGGTGAAAATGGGAGGCCCTCAAAACGCGTGAAAATTCAGATTTTAAAGCTTAATCACAATGATTACATTATGGCCAAAGTAAACTAAAACAACAAAAAGAAACGAGTTACATTTTATTACAGAAACGCACACACACACACACACACACACACACACACAGAGTACACACACATTCTGACATACCTTAGAAGACTTGTCTTTTTCTGGTGGTGCATGTACTCAGCTGAGCTCCCTTCTTGGCAGTCATACAGCAAGTGAGCAAGTCTGTTGTCACCTCATCATAGAATCCAGCAACTCTAAGCCTACCCCACAATTAATTCAGTCTCTTTATATGAAGTGACCATCACTATTGTCAAGATTTATATACCATCAGTATCACCTTAAGAAAACCCTTTAACTGTGAAAAGTCACTGTGTACACCTTCACCATACACAACTGAAAAGCTTTAAATACATATGTAGGCCTACAGCCCACAGAACTCCATTCATTTCTTGTAGATCCTCCTATCCTTCTGTTGCTTCCACTCTGCTGCAGCAGCTGTGAAGTCATGGTCATTGATGGGAGGACCTTCACATTTGATGGTCATCAGCACATTGAGGCTGTCTTCTTTCAGCCTGTTTCTCCTGGCTGTCTTGATGGCATTTTGGGCACTGAAACCACGCTCACAGTTGGCAGTCGGCTTCGTTTTCACCACCTTCATTATCTTGCTGATCTTCGGGTTCACTGGCACTTTCAACCGTTTCGCCTCCGGCGTCGATCGGCTGAGACACGCTATCGCTTGACTGAGTAGCCGTAACGGTGGCTGTAGACTCATTATCGGCTTCCAGCTGATGATCTTTAGATATATCAGTGCGTTTTTCTTCGTGAAGGCGAAAGAAAACAGAGTGTTTGGGCTTCGCGCGCTTCATCGTTGAAGCCGACATGAGGACTGTTGAACTGCCAGTACCGCTGATTGGCTCAACTGCTGCTTCTCGGCCAATGAAACAATTTGGTAGAACGCGCGTTCGGCTAAAGGAATTGCTCAGGAGGCTATACACACGGCAGCGGCGAAGCCGCGCTGGTTGTGCAAAAACGCGTTCGTTCTCTTTTTTTTGCGGCTTTGAGCCGCGTCTTTCGCGATTTTTTGCGGCCTTCAGAAAAATATTGCGGGAATCCCGCAAGGGCGCGCTCTAGAATCAACACTGCATACTCTTCAAGCTCGTGTGATCAGTTAATAGTTAAAAAACAAATGCAATATCCTTTTTTTTTTTAAACACACACACACACACACACGCACACGCACGCGCATACATAACTTATATACATACACCCACAGAACACAAACCAATCACAATTCTCAAATCACAGCGCACACACACACCCTGCTGGCTTACCTTGGCCACTCCGTCAGCAAAGCATTTGAGCCAGTAACTGCGGGCGTCCCCGTCCTGCATGAGGTCCACCGTGTCAGGGAAATAGCTGGAAGGGTCCAACAACAGGGGCAGGCCAGCACTGGCCGATCCAGGCGATCGATCTCCAACATGTCAAACTGCAACAGAAAACGATGAGGTTTTGCTTGATGTGACATGGCCCATCTGTCAGACACAGCTTGGTCTGAAGTGGACTTTGGCTGAGCCTGACTGGTTGGATTTTGATGGTCTTTCTACTAAAGCCAACCATAAACTGGGTAGTGGCTGAGTGATGCTGAGTGAAAGAAAAAGATCACGCATCCTGGGCACATGTAAATGCACATTTTCACTTCAGGGTGGGATAGAAGGGGATGGTACAAATAGGTGACAAGAGCAGGTTGAATTAATTGTTGTGTGATGAGGTTTTTTGTTGTTGTTTTTTTCGACAGCCTGTTTGCATTTTGATTGGTTCACTATTTTTGCGGTATGTCCAAAACAATCAACACATTAATTTTTCTCTCCTTTGATGTATGCCCAATGTATTTGTGTACCCTCTGCATAGTCCTTTGTTTGAACTGTCTCCATTTTGCCTGAGAAACGTATTTGTGTACCCTCTGCATAGTCCTTTGTTTGAACTGTCTCCATTTTGCCTGAGAAACGTATTTGTGTACCCTCTGCATAGTCCTTTGTTTGAACTGTCTCCATTTTGCCTGAGAAACGTATTTGTGTACCCTCTGCATAGTCCTTTGTTTGAACTGTCTCCATTTTGCCTGAGAAACGTATTTGTGTACCCTCTGCATAGTCCTTTGTTTGAACTGTCTCCATTTTGCCTGAGAAACGTATTTGTGTACCCTCTGCATAGTCCTTTGTTTGAAATGTCTCCATTTTGCCTGAGAAACGTATTTGTGTACCCTCTGCATAGTCCTTTGTTTGAACTGTCTCCATTTTGCCTGAGAAACGTATTTGTGTACCCTCTGCATAGTCCTTTGTTTGAACTGTCTCCATTTTGCCTGAGAAACGTATTTGTGTACCCTCTGCATAGTCCTTTGTTTGAACTGTCTCCATTTTGCCTGAGAAACGTATTTGTGTACCCTCTGCATAGTCCTTTGTTTGAACTGTCTCCATTTTGCCTGAGAAACGTATTTGTGTACCCTCTGCATAGTCCTTTGTTTGAACTGTCTCCATTTTGCCTGAGAAACGTATTTGTGTACCCTCTGCGTAGTCCTTTGTTTGAACTGTCTCCATTTTGCCTGAGAAACGTATTTGTGTACCCTCTGCGTAGTCCTTTGTTTGAACTGTCTCCATTTTGCCTGAGAAACGTATTTGTGTACCCTCTGCGTAGTCCTTTGTTTGAACTGTCTCCATTTTGCCTGAGAAACGTATTTGTGTACCCTCTGCATAGTCCTTTGTTTGAACTGTCTCCATTTTGCCTGAGAAACGTATTTGTGTACCCTCTGCATAGTCCTTTGTTTGAACTGTCTCCATTTTGCCTGAGAAACGTATTTGTGTACCCTCTGCATAGTCCTTTGTTTGAACTGTCTCCATTTTGCCTGAGAGATTAACTACAACAGCATGCTCACAGCACCGCATGCTCAGTCCTTATTTTTTATTATCTTCATCCTTCAAAATCTGCAGCACTTCTTTCACAAGCCCCTGCGTTCTGCCAGAAGCATTGTTCACAGCTGAGGAGATTAAAAACAAAACACACAGAGTTCTTCAACAAAATTAACCCTTACCCTTACAAATGTGAACAGCAGAACTCTGATGCATTTCACATTTCAAAATGCCCACATTATCCTGCACCCCCTTCATTCAACAGACCTTAACTGACCGATCCTTCTTGACCCAGGATACTATTACTATGACCATACTTGCCCCTGAATCAAAGACGCTGGTGTGTTGGCAGTTGTTCTCAGCAAAGGAAGACTTGGGCTGGTCAGGCCAGAGCTCCCAGCCATGTTCTCATCCCAGGAGTATTTTTCTGCATCTGAAAGGCCCACACCTGTTATAAAGAAACTAAGCAACTTTAAAATAGATGTATGTATACAAAACTAAGAAAAACAGAAAGGGCACTTGGGAGAGTGCAGTCCTCTGCCAAGTTCAAGCAGATCCTAAATCTGCCCTTTCATCTAGTTCCACAGCACCAACCCGCATAAAAATTCAATGAGTTCATCCTTGGGCAACATTCCATCTTTCTCCCAAATTGCGTTAAAACTGTTCATCAGTTTTGAAGTAACTTTGGTGACAGGCTAACCACCTAGACACAGGTTTCAACATGCCTTTTGCAGAGGTGACAAAACCTTATCTGGGATACACGGTGGAATCTTTCAATAACCCACATCACAAATCGTTTTAAAAAAACAAAAATTACAAGAAAAAAGAAAACACTGGGCCTTCAGCCTCATGTCCCCCCGGTATTGCTTGTTCATTACTGATATGTCAGTCAAGGGGCAGTTTACTTCAGTTCACTTTTCATTACCAAGCCGGTTATTCCAGACGCATACACACATCAAGGATTTCGGGGCCAGATATCAGAAAAGAAATCTTTTCAAATCATGTACTGCAGGAATTTGTGTCTCTTGGGCCTGGCTGACCCTCAGATATAGGATATAAGGAAGCATAGGAAGCAGCCCCGTCACACAGTCTCAATAGAATAGCCAGAGTAGCATCATCTTGATCATCATCACCCTTACCGACCATTCTTCCCCTCAAAATACAATATGAACACAAAAATGTGCAAGCAAGAATATGCGCAAGCGCACGCACACACACAAACAAACACAATGTCACATACACACACACACACACACACAAGCACGCATGTACACACACAAACAATCACACACCCAGTGTAATACCTTCTTCCTCTGCCACTTTCAGGAAAGCGCCCACAGCCCCCAGATAGCCCTCGTGTCTCAGGAACAGGGCCTGCACCTCTCCCTGGAAGAATCCAACAAAATTCTCAATGTACTGTACACTGTGCATCCCTGTGCTGCCCAAAGCTGAGCTGCACTGCACACTATACTCTGTCTGCACTGTCACTCTGGACACATATTTGTTTTGCTTGTGGGATTTTTGATCAGGACTGTATTCAACATCACAATGACATTTTTATCACCTATTTTTGAAAAATACCAGAGGATTACAGTCAGAGAGAAAAGGAAGGACAATGACAGCAGCAAAGAGAGAAACAGAGAGACATGAAAACTTTCAAACGGACAACCAGCAACAACAACAAAATCCTTTCTGAATCAAAATGACTCCCAGCATTCTCTGTAAGTACCATTCACTTCAACAAAAAGTGACTCAGAACGCATTTCAAAGAACAGCACAATTGCAGATGTTCAATAAACTGGTTTTACAAACCAAAAACAAAGACAAAAACAATGATAAAACACTTACACTTCAAAGTTTTTGATAACTACAAACTTGGAATATTTGGTGCAGACTTAAATTACAAATCTGGATCAAGTGAGCAAACTATCATTCATAACTGAGGGAAGGTGGAAGGGGAATATGGTCACTCTTATTTAGCCACAACATAGTAACAAACTGAGCTAGAGAACTGCAGTTACCACCGCTGTGAAGCTGAGACAATGAAGATCAGTAAAGTGAAAACAGCTTCAATGTATCTGTGACAATTTTGAAAATATATCAAGAAATATGTGATGGTTTTGGAAAGCATTTGATTTAAGTAAAGAAGACTGCTCATTATCCATGGAGGTCTGCACTCGCCCCGGTGCCCTTCTAGTTTTATGAACTACGCTGCAATCTGATGCATTCTTCATGCGGCAGAGCAGCAGAAAAACCACATTCCTCACCCACCTTGGACCAGTAGTTGATGGCGAAGCCTATGGTGTGCATGGTGAGTGGATGACCCCGGATGAAATAGCCCCCGAAGTAGATCTTGGTCAGTCCGTGCAGCCTGGCCTGCAGGTAAGCGATCTGCCCGATATCGTTGCTGATGCACAGCAGCAAACTCCTCACCAAGTCCTCCTTCTGAAAACTTTCTCCTGCCCACGTGAAACTACAAGTGACAGATTCATTTACAAACATCTTTAAAGCATCATTTTATCTTTCTTTGTACTTGATTTACTTCCCAGTGTAGACTCTCTCCTGTTTGTGACTAGCTTTTTTATGATTTCTAGAGTTTACATGTATGTTTGGATGCATGTGCATGACATATGTGTTTAAGTACAGGTGGCTCAGAGTAGAATGTATGTGTGTGTGTGTGTGTGTGTGTGTGTGTGTGTGTGTGTGTGTGTGTGTGTGTGTGTGTTCATGTGTCTATGGACTCTATCTGCGTCCTTTAGTCTTACTTTTGATATCCACTTGGTGAAGCCAGTTAGAACTTTTAATAAGATCTTTGTCCAAACTTTCTGTTTTCAGACCAACAACAATAAGAACAAAAACACACATCTGTCACCCTCCCTCCCCTATCTCCACTTTTCACACTCCCTCCCTTTAATGACCCCCTTTTCTCATTCTCTTTGTTTAAAACTGTATTCATCTACATTGCCTCCCAGTCAAAACTTCCTCCCACTGAAGACACATTTTTAAGTAAACACACAGACTTCCTAAATATCATTTGCTTATGACACTGTCACACACCACAACGAATCACGCCATTTTCCCATGCCAAAACATAAACAGATAGCACTCATGAATTTCTTGAATTTTTTTTTCCATTAAACTCCCTATGTACTTAATACTATGTCTTTGTGAGAGAACATACAGATATAAGTGGTTAATTTTACAATGCAGGCTGTTTTCAATGTCTGTGTGGAGAACATACAGATATAAGTGGTTAATTTTACAATGCAGGCTGTTTCAACGTGGACTCTATGATTCACAGAAAAGCTATCATTAGCCTTTAGCTATGAAGCTGCACAATGGCACGAGCAGTGAATATTCTGGCAGTCAAGGGGACTGACCACTTGATATCTGCGATGTACATACTTTGTCTGGTTTTGTTATGTACCACATACTTCATTCAAAAACAGGATTTACATCAACCTGACATGCTACAAACATGGAACTTAACTCCAACCTGACTAAACGCTCATAAAACTCTTGGACTTATTCCAAAGATGTTTATCCTACATGGCTGGCCTCACACATTACAACACATTAATGTATCATGTTTTGAACATGCCTCTACTGGTTCCGACTCCCTAAACTGTTTCTTCCCTTTAGCAGTGTGGGCTGTACACGCAGCACACATGGACAATGTTTACGGGTATGTTACAAAACCTGAACAGCACACATGGACAATGTTTACGGGTATGTTACAAAACCAGAACAGCACACATGGACAATGTTTAGGGGTATGTTACAAAACCAGAACAGCACACATGGACAATGTTTAGGGGTATGTTACAAAACCTGAACAGCACACATGGACAATGTTTACGGGTATGTTACAAAACCTGAACAGCACACATGGACAATGTTTACGGGTATGTTACAAAACCAGAACAGCACACATGGACAATGTTTACGGGTATGTTACAAAACCAGAACAGCACACACGGACAATGTTTAAGGGTATGCCACAAAACCAGAACAGCTCACATGGACAATGTTTACGGGTATGTTACAAAACCTGAACAGCACACATGGACAATGTTTACGGGTATGTTACAAAACCAGAACAGCACACATGGACAATGTTTAAGGGTATGTTACAAAACCAGAACAGCACACATGGACAATGTTTACGGGTATGTTACAAAACCAGAACAGCTCACATGGACAATGTTTACGGGTATGTTACAAAACCAGAACAGCACACATGGACAATGTTTACGGGTATGTTACAAAACCAGAACAGCACACATGGACAATGTTTAAGGGTATGTTACAAAACCGTAACAGCACACATGGACAATGTTTACGGGTATGTTACAAAACCAGAACAGCACACACGGACAATGTTTACGGGTATGTTACAAAACCAGAACAGCTCTCGGGAGACCACAGACCTCCATCACAATCAAACAAACAGTTCTCTCTCCCCACCCATTCCAGCCACATACCTCCTCATTTCAACCCCCCTCTACGAATCTGATTTTGCTCATTTGATCCTGGCTGAAATCCAGATCTGCATGAATTATTACAAGTTCGGATATATAAATACGTTACAAAGCATTTTTTTTTCATTGAAATTCATTCATTATATCTCAAGAAATTTACAAAAAATGTCCAAAAACACTGTAATGGTTAAAGATACAGCCTTTGATATGCATCAGCACCAAATTTTAATACGCTTGTCCCTGGGCTATATTCGATCTTTCCAGCAAGCTTCATTAAAATCAGTTCGCTGGTCTTTCCATGATCTTACTGACAGACAAACCAACCAACAGATGTGGGTGAAAATATTACCTAGTTAGCACATGACACTAAACTGAGGATGTACATTTAACATTTCAAGCATTTAAGGACTTTCGGAGGTCACTGCTTCTTCCTCAACGTTCCAGTATCTGGTAGCGTGTGAACTCGTTTTACCCTGTTGGGATACTCACATTATACTCGAAAGCATAGTCAATTCACTCCGACTTCGTTGAGTGCTGAAATTTGTGAGAAGAGGTTATGGAAAAAGATAGATAAAAGATATGGTAGACAGAAAAGACAGTAGACGACAGTACAGCAAAGGAGGAGAGAGTTACTGAGAGCGAAAGGAAAAGGGGACGTTACTAGCACAGAATGTCCAGAAGGTGGGGAACTATTTGTACAAAAGACCTCCCGGTATCCCCACGGGGGAGGGAGGTCACTAGTATCAAAAGGTTCTGCTCCATTAATACAGCCTCCAACGCCTGACCAAGGTTCCCCTCCATTAATACAGTCTCCAATGACTGACCAAGGTTCCCCTCCATTAATACAGTCTCCAGTGACTGACCAAGGTTCCCCTCCATTAATACAGTCTCCAGTGACTGACCAAGGTTCCCCTCCATTAATACAGTCTCCAATGACTGATTTGGTTCCCCTCCATTAATACAGTCTCCAGTGACTGACCAAGGTTCCCCTCCATTAATACAGTCTCCAATGACTGACCAAGGTTCCCCTCCATTAATACAGTCTCCAGTGACTGACCAAGGTTCCCCTCCATTAATACAGTCTCCAGTGACTGACCAAGGTTCCCCTCCATTAATACAGTCTACAGTGACTGACCAAGGTTCCCCTCCATTAATACAGTCTCCAGTGACTGACCAAGGTTCCCCTCCATTAATACAGTCTCCAGTAACTGACCAAGGTTCCCCTCCATTAATACAGTCTCCAGTGACTGACCAAGGTTCCCCTCCATTAATACAGTCTCCAGTGACTGATTTGGTTCCCCTCCATTAATACAGTCTCCAGTGACTGACCAAGGTTCCCCTCCATTAATACAGTCTCCAATGACTGACCAAGGTTCCCCTCCATTAATACAGTCTCCAATGACTGACCAAGGTTCCCCTCCATTAATACAGTCTCCAATGACTGACCAAGGTTCCTCTCCATTAATACAGTCTCCAGTGACTGACCAAGGTTCCCCTCCATTAATACAGTCTCCAATGACTGACCAAGGTTCCCCTCCATTAATACAGTCTCCAATGACTGACCAAGGTTCCCCTCCATTAATACAGTCTCCAATGACTGACCAAGGTTCCCCTCCATTAATACAGTCTCAATGACTGACCAAGGTTCCCCTCCATTAATACAGTCTCCAGTGACTGACCAAGGTTCCCCTCCATTAATACAGTCTCCAGTGACTGACCAAGGTTCCCCTCCATTAATACAGTCTCCAGTGACTGACCAAGGTTCCCCTCCATTAATACAGTCTCCAATGAATGACCAAGGTTCCCCTCCATTAATACAGTCTCCAGTGACTGACCAAGGTTCCCCTCCAGTAATACAGTCTCCAGTGACTGACCAGGTTCCCCTCCAGTAATACAGTCTCCAATGACTGACCAAGGTTCCCCTCCATTAATACAGTCTCCAGTGACTGACCAAGGTTCCCCTCCATTAATACAGTCTCCAGTGACTGACCAAGGTTCCCCTCCATTAATACAGTCTCCAGTGACTGACCAAGGTTCCCCTCCATTAATACAGTCTCCAATGACTGACCAAGGTTCCCCTCCATTAATACAGTCTCCAGTGACTGACCAAGGTTCCCCTCCATTAATACAGTCTCCAGTGACTGATTTGGTTCCCCTCCATTAATACAGTCTCCAGTGACTGACCAAGGTTCCCCTCCATTAATACAGTCTCCAATGACTGACCAAGGTTCCCCTCCATTAATACAGTCTCCAGTGACTGACCAAGGTTCCCCTCCATTAGTACAGTCTCCAGTGACTGACCAAGGTTCCCCTCCATTAATACAGTCTCCAGTGACTGACCAAGGTTCCCCTCCATTAATACAGTCTCCAGTGACTGACCAAGGTTCCCCTCCATTAATACAGTCTCCAGTGACTGACCAAGGTTCCCCTCCATTAATACAGTCTCCAGTGACTGACCAAGGTTCCCCTCCATTAATACAGTCTCCAATGACTGACCAAGGTTCCCCTCCATTAATACAGTCTCCAGTGACTGACCAAGGTTTCCCTCCATTAATACAGTCTCCAATGACTGACCAAGGTTCCCCTCCATTAATACAGTCTCCAGTGACTGATTTGGTTCCCCTCCATTAATACAGTCTCCAGTGACTGACCAAGGTTCCCCTCCATTAATACAGTCTCCAGTGACTGACCATCAAGACGAGTAGCCTTGCCAAAGCTGCTGGCGATGATGTCGGCGCCCAGTCCCAGATGGTTGTAGTCGCCCCCATAAATGTCCTTCACCAGCATGTCGACTGAGCGGTGGTCTCCCCTCTCTGCCAGCTCCAGCAGTTCGTCAAATGACTGGGAACAAGTGTTAGCAATACTTCAACGGTGGAGATTGAGTAAATGACACGTCTGTGGTATAGAATACCAACATTTTTGTTTGAAATGTTCATAGCTTACTGAACTAGTAAAGTAATAAAACACAGTACCTGCATGTCACACACACACACACACATGCACGCGCACGCACACACACACACACACACACACACACACACACACACACATACACATGCACACTTATGCAGATATATACAAAACAACACCCTTTACCGTCTTTTCTAAATCCCTTCTACCTTGCAGAACAAAACAAATGAATGGGAAAATAACATTGGATGGTTCATAACATTTATCAAATGTGTGTGTGTGTGTGTGTGTGTGTGTGTGTGTGTGTGTGTGTGTGTGTGTGTGTGTGTGTGTGATCAAGCTCTGTGTGTGTGTGTGTCTGTCTGTCAGTCTGTCTGTGTGTGTCTGTGAGTGTAAGTGTACATGTGTTTGATAATAAAATGTTTGAGCAAGTTGTCACGGTCAAAAATAGAACCAAGTCGTGGTCCAGGTTGTTTGGACATAAGCTCTAACTCAAATATTCTGGGCGCCACGCAGACCGGCCCATGGTTCGGATCCAGCCAATTAAGCATAGGGGAGAGGCTCCACAGAGACGGTCTGTCCGGCCAGACAGACTAAGCAGCTTTGACCGACGCCTCGATGTCTAGCGAGACGAGTCGTAGCGCCTGGCTCAGGCTCATCTAGCCAATTTGTGGAACCAGCGCCATTGTTAGTCGGACGTCGCAGGTTAAAGCAGGAAAGGGAGAGGGAGAAGGTAGTGTGTGGTGGGGGCGAAATCTAGCTAATCAATTAAATGACCAATTGACCACCACAGAGAGTGAGGCGTGTAGGCGTGGCTGTCATGATTTGAATATCCAATGGAATTAGAGGGAGATAACTTCGGGTACGGGGTGGTAAAAATACTGACCAATGGTACTCGCCCTTGGACAGATGAGTTTCAAGATAAGATAGGGATGCGAGAGTGGAGGAGCAGAACGGAGGAGAAGGTGAGAGAACGGGAGAACGGAGGGGAGAACGAACAGAGAGACAGAGAGAGAGAGGTCTGAGTGTAATCTTGAGGAGAGAAAAGCAGAGAGATGAGGGGAGGAGAGAAGAGAACCAAGTTGAGAGATTAGCATGAGATAGTCTGCAGAGGAAGGACTGAGGAGAGATGTGGAGAGAGAGAGTTGCAAACTAATGAAGGGGAAAAAGAAAGAAAAAAAAAGAAAAGAAAAGCAACCATGTCCATTTGATAAGAGCAGACTAGAAGGGAGAGAGGGGAGAGTGCAATGCGTTAATGCAGGAAGAAAGAAAGGAGAACAGATCGATGTTGATAGTCACTGTTCTATCTTAACCGGGTTCGACCTCATACTTGGGCCAGCGCCACTTTCATCGGCAGGTCCAACCTGACCAGTGCCAGCAGTCCAGCCTGCCCGGGTTTGCCAGCAGACCAAACCAGTGCCAGCAGTTGTGTCGTGCTTGTGAAAGTGACAGTGAAAAGAAAAAGAAAAGAAAGAAAGACAGTGATTCGTGAATAGTTAAGATCACCTGGCCAGGTAAGTAGAAATCTGTTTATACCCGGGTTAGTTAATGATGTTTTAGATAAATGATTTTGTGAAGTTCAGGAAAGAGAGGAATGTTTTATTTTGTTCGATTCCATATGCATTGATTTTCGTTCTATAAACTTTGTGTAGTAAAGTTATAGACTTACTAGTGGTTTGATGTGACGAATGCATGATATATGAATGAGATCGTAAGCAAGCTGTGAGTGTGTTTGGGCTGGGGCGCTAGTCCTTCCTCCATCGAATCACCCGAGGTTGACAATTATTGGCGAGCCTCCCAGGATATTTGGCCCATTTATTATAATTGTTAAAATTCTCAGAGGGGGAAGCTGGGGGGGATTCAAGTATTGTAATCCTAAGCAAGGGGTTGTCTTACTGTATGTTCCCAAGATAGTTAAATACTAGGCTTGGCATTGCTTCAAGATGTTAATACTAGGCTTGGCATTTCACCCCCAGAGTACTTATTTCGCACAGATTCCCCTATAATTCGCTCTCATAGTTGGGTCAGGCGCTGGGCGTCTTATAAAAAACTAATTACGTTGTCCCAAGCTAATATTATCATTCATAGGATTGTGCTATTACGTCACTCGTGTCGGTAACCACCAGTTTGGCTGTCGTAGTAATAAAATCTTGTTCAAAAAAAAAAAAAAAAAGAGAGTATAATGGCGGAAGAAAAGAACACCCCTATTGAACAACTCGTGAGCGTCGCTCGTGATTAGGCTATTCGGGAGAAAGAGTTGCGAGCATTCGTTGAAAACCAACAAAAGATGGAAAGAGATGAGCGAGCGGAAAGACGCTGTGTCGCAGTCGAAATAGCAGAACGGGAAAAAGGTTAGGGAACCAGGAACAGAAAAAATTTGAAGCAGGAAACGAAAGAATAAGGGAAAGCGCAGGAAACGAGGAATGAAGCAGGAAACAGAAAGAATAAGGGAAGCGAGGAAACAGAAAGAATGAAGCAGGAGACAGAAAGAATAAGGGAAGCGCGGGGAAACAGAAAGACAAAGGGGAAGCGCAGGAGACAGAAAGAATGAAGCAGGAACGGAAAAGATTAAAGGTTCAATAGAGTTAGAGAAAGTGAGAATACAAAGGGAGACCACCGAGGATGGGAGTTCAGTTTCCAGTGGACTCTGTGCGCAGCTATGCCCCCCGACCAAGTTGCCAAAATTCTGGGAAGGACCGATTCGATTGACGCATACATCAGTCGTTTCGAAACGTTTGCGACCAGTCAGGGTTGGCCTCAGAAGAGTGGGCAGTCATTTTGTCGGCGTTACTGAGGGTAAGGCATTACAAATTTTCACTGCGTTACCAGCAAAACAACAGTCTGATTTCGGCGCTGTGAAGGAATGTTGATGAAAGGATTTGACCTCACAGAGGGGTTCAGGAAGAAATTTCGTTCAGCTAAATTACAAGCAGGTGAAACGTACACTCATTTTGGGTTTGCACGTTTGGTCCACTATTTTGTAAATGGCTAGAGTTGAGTGGTCCGAAAAAGGGAGTTCGCTGAATTGAAAGAGCTGTTATGAAAGAACAGATTTTGTCGGGTTGCGGCCTGAGTTAACCATACATTTGAAAGAGAGACAGCCAGAGACAGCAGGAGAGTTGTTGAATTTCGCAGAGGTGTACAGGGAGGCACGTTTGGGCACTAAGGGGAAGGGAGAAACAGGTGCCAGGCACAGGGGGAAAAGGGGTGCAAGGAGACCAGGGAGTTTTCTGCAAAGTCTGCAAAACCAGGGGGGGGCAGAAGGGAAGGGGCCCAAAGGGACATTAGGTGTTTCATTTGTCACAAGAAGGGACATTGGCGAGGGAATTGTCGCATGAGGTTCCAGAAGGCAGCAGCTTGCAAGAGGTGGATAAGGTTCGTAAAGGGGAAACGACCTGCAGGGGGAAACCCAAAAAGGGGATTCAGTTCTGAAGAGGGTGGAGTGCACCCCTGGCTAGCACTGGACAGCAGTCAGTGTCAGGGATGGAGGGCACTAGGCTGAGTGGTTCGTTACCAGTGGAAGAGGGTGGATTGGCCAGCAGGGGGTAAAAGTGTTACGAGACACTGGTTTTTCATGCGGTGTAGTACGAACAACGCTGGTCGAGAAAGGGGATTTGACAGGGCAAATCCAGACCTGTACTCTAATCGATGGCACGGGTGAGGGAGTTTTTCCAGTTGCTAAGATAGAAGTACGTCCCCCTTACTTCTCAGGCGATTTGTCTGCGCTGGTGATGGAGAAACCCCTTCATGATTTGATCATTGGAAATATTCCAGGGGCAAGGGATCCAGGGGATCCTGAGTTGTTGACTGCTACGGGGCAGCAGTTCAAACACGGAGCAAGAAGGAGGGAAAGGTTGATAAAACCGTTAGTCGTTCCGGCAAGGAAGTCAGGATAAAATGTGTCGCCTGTGAGTTTAGGGCAGCGCAGGAACAAGACCCTTGCTCGTGAAGTCTTGGGAGTTGGCAAGAGGTGGAGAGAAACAGGAGGTTAGAGGAGGTGAGACAGAATTTCTTGTGAAAGGCGGGCTGTTTTTACCGAGTGTTCACCAAGGGGAAGACAGGTAAGGTGACCACTCAGTTAGAGGTACCAGCAGGTTATCGTGGACACTGTCATGTTTAGTGGGTCACGGTCGCTCATGGGGGTCATCTCGGCACCAGCAAAACAGCTGAACCCCCAATCTTCGATGATTTTCATTGGCCAGGGGCAATGGCCGACATCAAGCGTTTCTGCATGTCATGTGACGTGTGTCAAAGGTCAGCCACAAGAGGGGGTGAAGAGGAAGCACCTCTTAAACAAACCCCTTTAATTGCACACCATTTTAGGAGGGTGGCTGTTGACCTGATCAGCCCAATCGCGCCCTGTTCCAAAGGTGGGCACAGGTATGTGTTGACGCTCGTGGACACCGCGACCAGATACCCAGAAGCAGTTGCATTGAAAGGCGTAGATACGCAACAGGTTGCTGAGGGGCTGGTAGACATCTTTTCTCGCGTGGGTGTGCCAGCACAAAAACCTCAGTGACAGGGGGTCACAGTTCCCCCTCAGGCGTGATGAAGGAGGTCAACAGGCTGCTAGGGATCACACAGCTTCTCACTACCCCATACCACCCAACAATGCAATGGCTTGGTGGAGAGATTCAATGGTGTGCTGAAGGGCATCTTAAAGAAGCTCTGTGAGGAAGGCCCGCAGATTGGGACCGCTACATTCCAGCGGCACTGTTCGCCTACAGGGAAGCCCCTCAGGAAAGCACAGGCTTTTCGCCATTTGAGCTGCTGTATGGGGCGGACAGTTCGGGGACCAGTGTGCATTCTCAAAGAGCTGTGGTCCGGAGAACAGGAGTCAGATGAGGTCAAAACCACTTATCAGTATGTGGTGGACCTACGCAATAGGCAGAGGAGACATGTAAGGTCGCAAGGGAGAGTTTGCAGGAGGCTAGGGTCGTCCAGAAGAAGCAAAATGACAGGAAGGGGAGGAAGCAATCCTCAAAGGTGGGGGATCAAGTCCTGTTACTGCTTTTCCCACGGATCACAACAAGCTGCTGATGCATTGGAAAGGACCCTTCCCATCATTGAAAAGGTAGATTTAGGACTACCGAATCGATGTGAATGGGAAATCAAACTTTTCCATGCAAAATTTGCTCCGCAAAATATTCAGCGTGAGACTCAGCACATAGGCGCAGCAGCAATCTTGATGGAGGTGAAGGAGACCCAGCAGAAGAAGGGGAGATTTTGTTGCCTGAGTTTCCAGGAGAAGAGTCATACAGGGATGTGTCACTGTATGAAGGGCCCAGACAGTAGGAGACGGAGGAAGTTAGGGGCTCCTAGAACTTTTAGGGCGTCCCTGACGATAAACCAGGCAGGACAACTCTAGAGACATGTACGGTGGAGGGTTTAAAATCGCAAAAAAACCCCTACATGTGAAAGCCTACCCGATCCCATATGCCACCAAGCAAGTGATCGAGGAGGAGGTAGAAAAGATGTTGGACCTTGGGGTGATTGAACCGTCCAAATCATCGTATAGTGCACCGTCGTCTTAGTGAGGAAAAAAGTCAGGTGAGCATCGATTCTGTGTTGATATAGACGTCTGGAAAAGTGTCACCAAGGGCGATGCAGGGTCATTTCCGAACATGGAAGACCTGTTCGCTCAGATCGCCACAAGCAAGAGCCGTATTTCACCAGGATAGATCTGAGCAAGGGTTTCTGGCAAATTGCCTTGAGTGAGGACTCAAAGGAAGTCACAGCATTTCCACTCCTATGGGGCTATACCAGTGGCGAGTACTCCCTTTTTGGGATGGTCAACGCACCTGCAGTCTTCTCTCGGATGATGAGGAAATTATTGACGGGTTGGAAGGGGTTGTGAATTTCATGGATGACATTCTGAAAAGCATCCGAGACATGGAAGGAGCATAGAGGCAGCTAGGAGCCCGTTTTAGGGGAGGTGGGGACAAGCCAATCTCACAGCCAGACCAACAAAGTGCCAGGTTGGGTTTTCCAAGCCTGGAGTTCCTAGGTTTTGTTGTCGGAGGCGACACAAAGCAGCCAGAAAGGGGGAAAGGGGAGAAGATGATGAATTCAGAGAGACCAAAGACCAAAACAGAAGTCAGGAGTCTGCTAGGTTTTATTGGGTTTTTATAGGGAGTTTGTTCCAAATTCGGGAGCAATCACGAGTCCTCTCATGATTTGGTCAGGCAGGGAAACCAGCAGTGGTCGAGTGGTCAGACGCTGCAGAGCAAGCACTGCAGACGGTGTTGGAAAAACTAGGTTCCGTCCCATCTTGAGCTACCTGATATGTCTAAACCATTTCTGTTGGCGTACAGATGCATCAGGTGGTGGGATAGGTGCAGTATTGTTGCAGGAGCATGAAGAAAGGGCGAGTTTCCTGTGAGGTATGCGAGCGGAAGTTGACAAAGTGTGAAGAAGGGTACGCAACGTAGAGAAGGAGTGTTTAGCCGTCGTGTGGGCCGTGCAGAAGTTCCACAAATACTTGTATGGGAAAGAGTTCGTGATAGAGGACAGATCACCAACCACTCAAATTCCTG
The DNA here is from genome assembly GCA_018398815.1 of Conus ventricosus. Taxonomy (NCBI): domain Eukaryota; kingdom Metazoa; phylum Mollusca; class Gastropoda; order Neogastropoda; family Conidae; genus Conus; species Conus ventricosus. Next base: position 2,500 of record JAFLJL010001694.1, on the reverse strand, counting down.
CAGGAGGCACAGCTGAAAACAGCAGGGTTCTGCGTTGGGCAATGGCACTGCAGCCCTACAGGTATCGAGTGCAGTACATCCCAGGTCGACAGAATGTCGGAGCTGACTATTTAAGTCGTGTAGTCTAGCAAGCTGCAACTCAGAGGAAGTCAGTCATATCCGGGGTGCTTTTGTTGATAATATGTGTTGATTACAGTTATGTTGATTGGATATGGGTTCATTCCCAGTTGGCTATGGCTCATATTTTTTGTGTGAGACTTGTTCATATTTTCTTTGTGAGATTTGTTCATGTAATGTAGTTATGCTTGGAGCATACAGCCGCTTGTGTAGTAATGCATTATTTGCAATAAGTGAGGATGGAGATTCCTCAGTGAAGTGTCATGGATCGTGATCATATTATATTGTGCTTTTCATAAGAATTGTGAAAGGAGAGATGGCAAATCGCAGGTAGGGGAATCGCATAAGTGCGCACAGAGGTCGTTATAAAATGAATTGAAATAACGCAAGAGCGCACGTCAATGATAACTCATTGGAGTGGTATTCACTAATGATATATTTTATAATTTATAAAACGTTGGTTGTAAAGTATTTTTTTCAACTTTGCACGTGTAGCTGTGTGTCAGCAAATTCGGTTGTTGTTTTTTTTTGTACCGTGGTTTTGAGACGATGCGGTGCATAGTCTTTTGCAAGGGGAAATTGTCACGGTCAAAAATAGAACAACCAAGTCGTGGTCCAGGTTGTTTGGACATAAGCTCTAACTCAAATATTCTGGGCGCCACGTAGACCGGCCATGGTTCGGATCCAGCCAATTAAGCATAGGGGAGAGGCTCCACAGAGACGGTCTGTCCGGCCAGACGGATAAGCAGCTTTGACCGAGCCTCGATGTTCTGCGAGACGGTCGTAGCGCCTGGCTCAGGCTCATCTACCCCATTTGTGGAACCAGCGCCATTGTTAGTCGGACGTCGCAGGTTAAAGCAGGAAAGGGAGAGGGAGAAGGTAGTGGTGGTGGGGGCAAAAATCTAGCTAATCAATTAAATGACCAATTGACCACCACAGAGAGTGAGGCGTGTAGGCGTGGGCTGTCTGATTTGAATATCCAATGGAATTAGAGGGAGATAACTTGGGTACGGGGCGGAAAAATACTGACCAATGGTACTCGCCCTTGGACAGATGAGTTTCAAGATAAGATAGGGATGCGAGAGTGGAGGAGCAGAACGAGGAGAAGGTGAGAGAACGGGAGAACGGAGGGGAGAACGAACAGAGAGACAGAGAGAGAGAGGTTGAGTGTAATCTCTGGGGAAAGAGAAAAAAGCAGAGAGATGAGGGGAGGGGGGAAAGAGAACCAAGTTGAGAGATTAGCATGAGATAGTCTGCAGAGGAAGGACTGGGGGAGAGAGTGGAGAGGAGAGTTGCTAACTAATGAAGAGGAAAAGAAAGAAAAGAAAAAAGAAAAGAAAAGCAACCATGTTTCCCTTTGATAAGAGCAGACTAGAAGGGAGAGAGAGAGAGTGCAATGCGTTAATGCAGGAAGAAAGAAAGGAGAACAGATCGATTGTTGATAGTCACTGTTCTATCTTAACCGGGGTTCGGGCCTCATACTTGGCCGCGCCACTTTCATCGGCAGTCCCAAACCCGACCAGTGCCAGCAGTCCAGCCTGACCGGGTTTCCCGCAGACCAAAACCAGTGCCAGCAGTTGTGTCGTGCTTGTGAAAGTACAGTGAAAAGAAAAAGAAAAGAAAAGAAAAGACAGTGATTCGTGAATAGTTAAGATCACCTGGCCAGGTAAAGTAGAAATCTGTTTATACCGGGTTAGTTAATGATGTTTTAGATAAATGATTTTGTGAAGTTCAGGAAAGAGAGAATGTTTTATTTTGTTCGATTCCATATGCATTGATGTTTCGTTCTATGAACATGTGTAGTAAAGTTATAGACTTTACTAGTGGTTTGATTTTGACGAATGCATGATATTGAAAGAGATCGTAAGCAAGCTGTGAGTGTGTTTGGGCTGTGCGCTAGTCCTTCCTCCAAACGACATCACCCGAGGTTGACACAAAATAATTTATCTTCATCTTAACTAAAGTGATCAAAGATTTTTGCATACAAGTTACATACTTCACAGAACAGAGCAAGCATTTCTGACACCAACCATAGCTTATATACCACATTTTTATAAGGACTACTTTTTTATATGTTAACCTTCATTGTCCTGTATTTCGTATGACAGAAGTCACCTAGACTACTAAGTTTATATTGGAAAATTTTCTGCCCGAATTGGGGTACCAACTTTAAAAAATTGTAAAATAAACTAATGGATAAAAAGACTTTAAATTTTCAGCAAAAATCTATGGAAAGCTGAACTTTGTTTGACTGTTTTTTTAGGGGGTGTAAATATTTTTATGGCTCAACACTCACACACCTGATTTTACCTGGAAACCACCTGTCAGGAAATAAGATAGACAGGAATCAACCCCATCAACTTTATAACCTCGGGGAAAAATA